>VWZD01005134.1:506464-529244 GCA_013396695.1 Sakesphorus luctuosus | reverse complement strand
CTGATTTTCCCCTTTCACTCATCAGTGAATTTCACCTCAACAGTCTTACACCTCTTTCTGAACTTTCCCCTCAGATGAGCAGAGGGAATTTTTGTTTGTTTGTTCTTTTTTCCCTTGCGGCCATTTTACATTCCATGTTTTTTTAATTATTTTTAAGAAAGACTCATGCTTGAAAATATGGTCTACACCAAGCGTAGCAAGTACATTTTTATAAACTATCGTATGCCCTCTCTTGGCAGTAAAAGACAATTCTAGACTGTTTTAGCAAGAACTATGAAAATGTAAATTGCTAAGATCTGATTTGGTCTTATTGCCGAAGCTGAATCCTAACAGTTAAATCTAGAATATATAGCTGCTGAAGCTTATTAATACAGTTAATTTACATATTCAGAAGGATCCCATTGTACTCTTTTCCTCTCATTTAATGTAAGATGAATGAGAAAAAGCTCCAGAGGACATTTAAATAAGGCTCTGAATCTGCAATTTTTGCCTTTATTTGAATTTTTAGAATTCCTTTAGAATGGTGTTGGCATATGATGCCTCATTCCCTCTTTTTTTTTTCTTTTTTTTGTAGGGGGTTACCAAGAATGAAGCATATTGTCTTATTTCATATGGATTGCAATTTTAGAAAAAACATTATTATATAATCTGATCTTTAGTAATTCGATTAAATGTAATAAATTTTTCAAGTCATATTTATGTGATGTCACAAGGGAAAGGTATATGTATACCAAGAGTAACATTTTATATTTTTGCCTGGCTTTTGCAAAATTATTGCAGCTTATGCTGCAATACAGCAGAGACAACTATGGATTTTTTCTTTATCAACTGCTTGATATTACAACCTGATCCAGCCAGCCTCATAAGTGTGTACTCTCTTCCCATGGGTAGCCTTCAGAAACAGGAATTTGCAAGAACAAACACATAAAGAAGATAAGAATAGTTATATATTTCACCTATTGTATATAATAGTTGTACTAGTAGTTATATTCAGAAGTGGACATTCTCTTAGTTTAAATGAGCTACTTAAAGCCTGTCAATATTTTAGTAGAAGTGGCTTGTCTTGTCAGTAATAATCTGATTGATTTGAACATGAGAAGATAGCCTCTGCAAAAAGCTCAAGATGCTAGACAGATTTCATGGTCCAATAAACATAAATTTGGCAGATGGAACTTGCTGGCATGGGATCTTTTCAATCTCATGATTCAAAATAAATCAGACATTTGTGTAGATGGTATCTTCAGACCAGCTACCTAGAATAGAACTGACACACACAGTGAAATCCCATGAACTGTTTACCAGCTGCAGTCAACTATATTGTTTTGGTGTTCTTGGCTATTTGTGGATAGTGCAGCCAGCAGGTAGAACTGCATGCAACTAATCTGATACTACCCAGTTCACAGATCACATCAAATGATTCCAGTATCAGGCTCACAGCTTGAGCAGAGTTGCCCTGTATTTTTCAGAGATGCCATTTCTAAAGACTTTGATGCTAAAGAGCCTGTCAGACCTCTAGGCATTTCCAAGAGAAGAGAAACAGATTGGTAGTAGACAGAATGTACTTTGATCTAAAGCATTTGGTGATCTTCCCACTATCTTCTAACCTAACTTTCACTGTAATAATTTTTTAGTGAGCATGAAATTAAGCAAATGACTGCAAATCTAACAGGTATGATAAAGCTGCAGATTAAAATTTAAAATCTGTAGTTATTTCTGTGCTTACTGAGATTTTTGTGTAAGGAGAGAATGTATGATTGAACTTCATCCTGAGGAAAGATGTTTCCACTGAATCATAGAATAACCAAATATGTTGAGTTGTAAGGGACCCAAAAGTATCACCAAGTCCAATCCATAGCCCTGCACAGGTCCATCCCCAAGAGTCTCACCATGTGCCTGAGAGCATTGCCCAAACCTTTCTTGAACTCTTTTAGGCTTCATGCTGTGACTATTTCCCCAGGAAGCCTGTTTCAGTGCCCAACGACCCTCATCAGTGCAGAAGGATAAAAACATTTAAGTTAGGCCATCTGTACATACATTACTAAACAAATAAGATAGATGTGAATTCTAGTAAAGTCATAGACATTTAGATTTGCCAAGATTGGCAACAATACTTGCGTAATAATGTAGAATGAGTTGCTTTAATATTACTGACATAATATAAAATTTCTCATAATAGCAACATTGAAGCGAATTCTGGGTAATATACCCTGAAATTTTTCTGGAAAATAATCTTTTTCAGATTGGCACTGAAACTGCATAAACAGTTAGAATAGAAGGGATCTATGTTAAAATATTTGGCAAATTTACATGACATCTTAATTACTTCAAGGAGGGGTTATAAAATTTTTAGTTATTATAAAGTCAACTTCAAATAATGAATGATTCTTCCTCTTAATTCACATTTATATTATTTAGTCATTTTATCACCCCTCTACTATGCCATAAAGCTAGCTGTTGGCTGCTCAGAAAATTTATAAAGCAGTAGCAAAAATCCAATAGTGGTGATATAAAACATTTCTTTTCTGTATCTTGCCCCCAGTCTACAGGTAAGTCACATTTCTACAGATGCACTAGTTGATATCATGTAACATATTTTGTTCTGCATGTTGCACCAAAGCAGTCTTTTGTAATGCCCTCAAATTTTTGTTTACAGAGAAGTGAGCAATCACAGACTCTCCGAACCACAAGAAAACCTCAGCATCCTGCCAGTCACTCAGAAAACTGCATACACCAGCAATAAGATGACAGCAGGTACTTTAACTTGACCATACTAATTCACACAAAGAGAGAGCATTTGTGTCTTAGATGGAAAAACCCCAGACTTGACACAAAACTGTTTGAGTAGAGGAGCGTTCCTTACTGCTAGAGCTTATGGTATCTTAGTTATATCTCTTTTTGACACTTTAATTAGAAACTTAGACTTAATGCTTTTATCTTTTCTATACTGTGATAAATGCAAGTAGTAGTTCAGTCGACATTTCCAAATGAATTCAGACACTTCAAGATGCAGAAAAATTGTAGTAGGATTTACAAAAGCTCATAGAAATTAACCAGGAGTTTAACAGCCAGATGTTTTTGAAAGTCTCATTGGGTGAATATTTGAATTTTTAGCAGGCAATCAAATAAGAGAAGGATATTGAGAAACAAGCCCAAATCTTAAAAATATCTTCCCCTCCCTCTCCTTTGTTCCCAGACCTAAGTTCACTCTGTAATTCTCTACCTCCTCCTGCACAGGAGGCTAATGGAGTCTGAGGTCATTCATCACAGATTGTCTCTGGGGCTCCTTCCTCCTTAGGGGATGAACCCCTCACACTCTTCCCCTGTTCCACCATGGGGTGCCTTCCATGAGGAAGAGTCTTCCATGAGCTTCTCCGAAGTGAGTCTGTCCCACAAGTTGCAGTTCTTCATTAATTGCTCCATAACTCTCTTCCATGGGCTTCAGTCCTTTGGGAACAGACTGTTCCAGTGTGGGTCCCCTAAAGGGTCACAGCCTCATTTCACATTCACCTGCTCCATCACAGACCTCCATGGGCTACAGGAGGACAGCCTGTCTCACCATGGTCTTCACCATGGGCATCAAGGGAATCTCTGCTTTGGCATCTGGAACATGTCATGTCCCCGCTTCTTCACTGACCTTGATGCCTGCAGAGTTGTTCCTCCCATATGAATTCTCACTCCTCTCCTTTGGCTGCAATTGTTTCTGCAGTTGTTTCCGTTTTTGTAACTTTTTTCCTTGCTTAACTGTGTTATTCCAGAGGTGCTACCACCATCAGTGATGGGCTCAGCCCTGGCCAGTGGTAGGTCAGTCTTGGAACCATCTGGTTTTGGCTCAGTTGGACATGGGGGAAGCTTCTGGCAGCTTCTCACAGAAGACACCCCCGTAATGTGCCCAATGCCAAAACCTGGACACACATAACCAGCAAATAGTATACTGTATGTCTAGTGTAACAGAAAAGTCTTTTGATGTCGTTATAAATACAAAGTGAAAAAAAGAAAGGAAGACATTTTTAGTAAGATTAAAGTATGAAAAACCTGTAATATATTTGGTTATAATGGATGCGTATAAAATTCACTGATCATTAAGTTAAAATTGCCTTGTTCTAGAAATGTAGTTTAAAAGTAGGAGAAATAAGCTTGGTGATTGGTGGAGGGTAGTTTGTCTTTTTTGTGGGCAGTTAAGTGAAATTTGCTGGATATGTTAAGAGTAGGTCTGGTGGATATATTTTAAACAAAATAGCTTCGACTAGATAATAATTTTGGGGGGTCATATCATTGATGAGGAAGTATCTTTCTTTGAAGGGCTTCTTATGGATAAGGGTGAACTTTTGGTGTTATGAAAGAGATGAATGTCTCAAGATTTAAAATAAATCCTTGAAAGCAGTGATGGAGTTTCAAATCCCTAGTATGCTCTGTGCAGTACGTTCTACATTGATTATCTGATTACAGCACTACTGAATGTCATAGGAGGATTTTCCCTCCATCTCTCCTTATGACTTGTTCCATTCTATATAAGATATCCACTGTTTTTTTGGATCAGATTACAGTAATAAATAGGTTTAAAAAAATCTAGCAGAGAATGATCTTGAACTAGAAAATATCACATCCACTATTACTGCTCTTAACCATTTAGAAATATATTTTTTTCCAGCATTATAGTGAAAAGTAGCAAGTGAATTTGGGGTTTATTTTTTGTTGTTGGTTTTGTTCCTTTTGTAGTTTTAATTGGAGTGGTGAAAGATTTTAATAACTTGTTATTTCAATAAAGTAGAAATATTATCTTCTGAAAGCTCACATTTACAGCCCCTTAATTCCCAGAAAAGTTCACCTAGTCTCAAAAAACAATGGCTTTGGGAAGGCATTTCATTTATTATTAAATCTGGGTGTTCTGTAGTCTTTGACATTTTGTGCAATGTGAAATTTTGCTTTCCAGGTTTCAAGAGCTGGAACATCTAGAGTCCAATAGAAATATCCTCTCTTATTTTGCTGCTTTGTTTCTATCTCAAAGAAGAATTTCTGACTCTTCTTTCTTCTCCTAAAATCAGTAAAAGAGAGAACTGGAAGCATACATCTCTTCAGACAAATGGAGAAACCTTGAGCAAGTACTCAAAAGTAAAAATTTTGCCTGGCTTCATCTTTTACAAGACTAGGCATGTTTAAGACTTCAGGTTTTCAAGAAAGAGAAAGGAATTGTATCTTTATTTTTGAAGAGGATATTTGTCTATTCTTAAATTAAAATAGAAAAATGACATGTATGAAGCTTTCAAAATGATACCTTCCCAAGAAGAATTTTGACCACCTAGTTCCCAAGGTTTGCAGATGTCAAGTTGTATGTTTGTTTGCTTTCCAAAACTGTTAAAGAAATCTGCTCCAGATTGATGGGCTGCTGAGAAGACTTCATTAATGACATAAAACTTGTTATTGCAGCTGAAACCTGAAAAGGGTCCCTCCATCACAGTGAGGCTTCTAAATTTTGCCTGGCCTGTCTAGGACTGTATTTCACTTGTGTTCACAACCTGCAAACTTATTATATTCCATATATGCCAATGTATGTCTGAGATACAAAATGACTGACCAGAAAAAACCAGCTGGAGGTAACTGTTGTAAAACTGATGCTCTGATAAAGCTCATCTCAAAACCTGGTGGGATGATACTGCCTCCTCTGACTGAAGGTGTACTACATTACATGTATAAGGAAAAACTTCCATCAGAGCAGCCCAGAAGTTCAGTAGTTTGCCCAGAGAACAGTTTGTGCAGCCTTCATCCTTAGAGATTTCCAAGACTCAACTTGACCCTATCATTGCCCCTGCTTTAAAGAGGGATTGCACTGGAGGCCTCCTGAGGTCCCCCCCCAGCCTGAATTGTCCTTTTGACTATCAGACCTATTTGCACTTTTCATTGGCACAAATTACTCAATCGATTCTGGCTTCCCAGCATTCTGGTCTTGTTGCACAGACATCTACATACCCACATTGTTTAAAAAATAAAACCATAATTCATGGGATTTTGAATGGCATAATTCTCAGAGTCTTAAGTCAGTCTGTCTCTTCCATGCAGAGATTACCTGGGGAATTACCAGTGCACAGTGTGGGCATGGACAGTGCCACAAACCCATAAAAACTTGTTGCTCTATAGATGCAATTTTTAAAAATCCTGACTTTCATCCTTATGTCACAACTCCATATATGTTGCTGCAGTGTTGGTGAAGAATGCATCTTTTGTCTTCAAATAGCTAGGATACACGCCTTAGTAATATATCTTGGAGTTGAAAGCCTATATGCTTTCAGTAGAGGTCCTTGCAATATGATGTGTTTAGCCTTGAAAATATCAGCTCTGAAAAGCAAGATTATCTTTTCTAGAATGCAATAGTTTACCTCCTCTGTATCAGATGGACCAAGAGCACATATTTCACTCTTTCTGTAAGGAATGCTGCATCCTTTTTATTTGAGAAACCCCTCTTAACCCTGACAAGAAAGTTATTTGGAGATGTTTTAATATTTAATTCATATATAACTAATCCAGTATATTCTGCCTTAAAAATTATTTAGTGATATTTAGCAGGAATAAAATAAATCAAGATGAGGATTTTTATATTTGTGACAAGATAACACTGTCAAGCTTGTTTGTCAAAGATACAGTTTTATCTCTCTACATGTCCACTCTCATAACTAGGGAATAGTGACACAGACTATGGGGTAAATTATGATTGACCTGACTGCCATAAAGAAAGTTGCGATAAGGAAAACACATTTTTAGATCACCATGTAATGCACACCCTTAAACAAGGAAGATGAAAAAATGAGTTTCTTGTTAATTTCTAAATTTAATGGATAAATGCATTATTTGGAACAATCTGTTGGATAACTATAATCTTTGGGACTATAGGCTCTCAAAATAGCATATGTAGCTAAAGACAGGATAAGCAAACATATTTTTAAGCTCAGTTCATACTTCTCTATATAGTTGAATATGGAGTGGAAAGGCTATTGTGGAAAATATTGTATGCTTGCACAGTAATAACAGTTAATAATCTCCACAATTAATATTACATAAAAAACAAATCCTAAGAGACTTTAAGTCACAGGCTTTTATATTATTAACATAGGATAATTAATAGATTTTGTAAAAGTTTCATAAATACGTGTGTGAACTTCTTATTTTAAATTTCCAAATCATCTAATTTATGTGGTTATTTCTGAATTATTTCTGTCACTGTGCACTTCATATTTTATTTAATATAACATACTCTCTTGGTTAGCATTACACCTACATTACTCATGTTAGAATACCTCTCTCTCTGGATAGATTTATTCATCAAGCTTTATATATGTCTATGTGTGAGCCATTCACCCTTGACTCTTATTATAGCAGTGGAGAGAAGTCAGCACTTTCAGGGTGACAGTCATCTTGATCTGTTTTAAATGTCTGCTTTAGTATGAGATGTATTACACCCAAAAAAGTACTCATTTGTCTGTTTGGGTTTAAGCATGCAAAAGATGACTGGCTCAGATATAGATGGTCTCACTGTAAATGTTGATATTTGATGTATCACTCCCCCAAGCCCTAGCTCTACATATGTGAACCATTTCCAACAATCAGGTGTATTTGCAGTCCAGTAACATGTTTGTCATTCAAAGTAAAAAGAGAATAAATTACCCATAGATAAATAATCCAATTAAACCAATAAAACTCCTGTTATTTATCAAATGATATTGAAATATTTTTGTGTTAAAAAGCAGCATGCAAATATTTAACTATGGCATTTATGTAGTGCTAGAAGTGCTTATTTTCTCCCCATAGAGGAAGCTTAGAAATGTATAAGACATCTATGTTCTCCAGCTTTATGTTTCATTATATTCATCGCAGCCATAATGATTCAAATATCATGAAAAGCCCTTCTTGATACTTGATTCTCATTCATTCTTACTTCATTATTAACAAACATTTTACAAAAATAATTATCTTCTATTATTTCAATTAATGAGATCAATCTCTTCTTTCTGATGTGAAAATATCCCATAATACATCTATTTCACTTTCATGACCAAGACGAATACTTAATATAGGAAGGTCTATGTCAACTTTAGCAACTAACAGAACATTTAAGCAAGCCTCTCAAAAACTTAATTAATTTCTGTTTGAATACCTCCATTAAAATGATTGATGGAATATTTGATGAAACAATAAACACTTCCATATAGGTGCCAAACTCAAAGTGACCAAGATGTTAGTTTGACAGATGCAGTAGATCATATTCCAAACTTCTTTTTTTTTTTTCTTTTAAGAAGAGCTAGTTAGTGTTTCAATCATCTAGGTACTTGAGAACCGTTGATCAGCATCAGCTCTAACCACTGACCCTGCCAACACTGTGGCTGAATTTGTGAAGCTGTCTACAGAACAGCTCAGTCAACTCAGCAGCAAATGTCAATCTCCACCTCTGCGCTGAAAATAAGCTGTAAGGAAAATGATTCATTGCTCTCAACTTTATATCTGAATGGGGCACTGTAGTATCTACAGTGGTATGTACTTTGCTCACTGAAATGATACAATTTCAACAAAAAATCACCACCATGAACAAAATCTTCAGCACTGGACAACAAGTCAAATTTTATTCCCTATATACCAGATTTCTTAAAGCAGTAAGCTTGGTCAGCAAGTTCTAGTCTTTATAGATTGTAGTATCAAAGGAAACTTTAAATCTGAGCCCTGCTGGGGAATGGTATTGTAGGTTTGTTGTGGTCTGCTAGTTCCGCTGGGTAGGAATTTGAACCTTAACAGAATACCTCTAACTGAAAATCAGACCTATTTATAGGTTAAAGACTCAAATTAAAAAAAAAAAAAAAGTCATGCAATTGTATAATTTTCTTCTGTCTCAGTATACAATAAATAGTTTGAGGTGTTATTCCCAGACTCAGATCAGAGACTCCCTGGGTGAACTGTCTCTGAGCTTCCCCTACAAAAAGGATCTCTGCTCCATGCCCTTGGTCATTTCATGAACAGAGGGTAGTGAAGCATGAGCCAGGTGTGGACAAGATGGGACAACAGAAAGCAATAGCTTGGTTTGTCACCCATTGCACTCACTGGCATCTTCTGTAGCCCCGCGGAAGCAGGTTTGGAAATCGCAGAAATGTCCAGAGAAATAAGCCATGCGTTGTGTCACATGGCAGATTTGTGGATGCAAATGAAAATTTAAATCCATCCAGTGGATTAGCTTATAAAAGAAACCTTTGTAATACACATAACAAGCCTGTACTTTGACCATGATTACCTATACAGGTAAATGTTGTGGTAGTATGAGATTTGCATTGGGTTATTGAATTCCAGTACAAGGTGAAAAATAAGGCTTCTTTTCTTTTTGTAGAAATTACAGCCCAAAAGATGACTACACCTGAGTGAACAGAACCAAAACGTATGAGACAAGATATAGCCCAAAAGAAAAGGTACATTTTAGAAGCATGCTTTCCTACTGTAGAAGGATAAAATACTGGTATGGATACAGTTGGTATTGAACTTCATGACACTACACAGAAAGTTTATACTTGGGGGAGTTTTCAAAGACAAACAGCAAGAACATGTAAATAATATATAAACTTTTTATCACTGTACTGAGTTTTTAACTTAGTAAGTCCTGTCATTTTCTTCAACAATATGACAGGCCACTACACAAGAAATTTATGTTTTCCAGAGTTTCATTTGTTCCTTCTTTCATATTTGCTATGTAATTAAAAATGGTGGAAACTTTTTTCTCTCTTATTGATCTCAAAAGGGTTTTTTTGGAAGTAGAAAGATTTGCAACAAAACATGCTGGAAAGGCCTTGCATGAGCAGTCTTTTCTGACCTTTTCTCTTGCTGTGAAAAGAGGATAGTGAAAAAATTAATACAGGTGAAACACCCACATTGTAAAGGATGTAAGAAATGTGGCTTCTGTGAGTTCCTATGATCCTACAATGCTTTCCTGGCAAGTGAGGACCACCAGCATTTCCTCTAACTGATAAAAAAATTGGAAAAATGCCTCTCTGTTCTTCCCTCTCCTCCTGACTGCTGCCTGCATATTGGCACGGGCTCTTTGCTGGCATGCGCTTGCCTGGCAGGCAGCAATGTTTGCGTGCTCCTCCCAGGAGGGAACACTTCCTCTGCCTGCATGCACGGTGCTCAAGGCCCCCCAGGCAGGCAACGGAGGGGAAATAACCTGATCCAGCTCAGTTTCAGGACTGGCCTGAGTGTCTGCAGCAACAGCAGCAAAAGCTGACACATCCAACTAAGCATGAGGCTGGGGAGGTGTTTCTCTGAGCCCTTAGTTTCCTTCCCATTTAGACAGTTATCCTCCCAACTGGATGGGGCAAAAAATACACTTTCAAATCAAAGCCTGACCTTTGCAGAGGTAATGACATTTGCCAAGGAGAAGATGTCTTTTTCATAACACGTGAGCATGTCTCAAGCCTTGATTACGGTGTACTTTATATTGACCATAGTTTGTAGGAGAGAGAGAGAGAAAGGAAATGAAGGGGGGAAGCTAATACAATCTTAAGCATGCACACAAATTTGAAGACAAGTGCTACATCTATAGCTGGATTTAGAAATTAAAATTAGAGAGGTTCTCTGAAGTCATTAAGATAAATCCCCTCCTGTCACACACATTTTTCTTTATGTTAGCACAGTAGCATCTTGGTTAAAAATAAGCAGTAGCACATTCACATGCAGTAACTCTGTTGATCAGAGATGTATATTATACATTCTTTGCATAGAGCACTGTGTTGTAAAACTGTATTAAAGGTTTATTTTTCTAATAAAATTATTATTTATTAGATCTTTAAATTGACAGAAAAGTACCAAATTAATAAAGATACAGCTTTGAAAATATAATTTCTTCAGATGATGTAAACAGGTGTAAGTCTACCAAAACAAAAGGGTATAAGCTGATATTCACCAATGTGCTCCTCAAACAGTGTCTCTGCAACTGTTGGTGCAATTGATCTCACCTGTCTAAACCAAGGATTTTTACCAACCCAGCTGTGTTGATATAATTTCAGTGGTGGCACTATGATGAGAATAATGGAACAACAACTAAGCTAATATGTTGCTGAATTAAGAGTATATGGAAATACAACTGCAGTTTCCCAAACAACCAGTGAGGAAGAGGAAGAAGCTTTGAGTGGGTGATTCCATTTTAGTCAGTGGTTAATGTATGTCATTTGGACAAACAGGATGTCTCTTTGTGAACTTAAAGATACTGTGCCTCATCTTCAGCTACATGTAAGTACTATGGATGCTTCCTTGAGAAGCAGAGCTTTGCCAAGGTCTCATATCTTAATTTTCTTTCTTTCTTCCTGTTATTGAAGTGCTGTTCTCTCTGCAACATTTCAAGCTGTTGAAAAGAATCAGAGGTGAATGAAAACAGCTTCTGAGCAAAGCTGGGAAGCATGAGCAAAACTTGTCCATGGAGCAAAGCAAGGATCCCTTCAATTAGCATTCTGAATTGTGAACATGCTGGAAATCCTCAGAATTCTGATCTGTTCCTTTCCTTCTGTAATGTCAAAGATCTGTGGTGGCTACATTTTTTGAGACTTTCTATAGCCTTTGCTCGTGGAGGCAAACTTGTGAATCATAATAGTTCTTTGTTTCATCACAGAGCAAATGCAGTTTTTCGAACAGGATATTTGGGGTATTGCTAAAGTTCCATTATCTCTCCATTTACGGTAAGAAAATACAGCAGTAGAACATGCCCTGCCCAACTCTTCATTGTGTTCAAGACATGCTTCTGATTAGAAAGCAGAGACCCCATCCCAGTCATCCTTGACTTCATAATTTCTTAATATTGTGTCTTGCCTTCTCATTCTAGTTGATTAAGGTTGATCTCTTTATGTCCAGCATTTTGGTATTTCAATGTTTGCCTTAACACAAAATTACTGACACCATTTTTTTTTTACAATCTTCCTTGAAAAAAGAACCATATGAATATATCTGTACAAGGTTTTCCTGAACCTAGATAAGTTCCAGCTGGTAAAACACATAGAAATGACAGTTGAGTTATATGGAAATATTAGTAATTTTATTTCATACTTAGACACTCTTGTAAAAGAACATATGAATATGCATATAACAGATAATTTAATATTTATCATCACTGTGACAGTCATATTTCTTTTTTCGGAAGCACTTCCATGCTACCTTGTTTTGCATCTTCTAGGTGCTAATTATACAAATGAAGAGAATAACGTAGTGAATCATGATGAATATTCAAGTAAAACAAGTAAAAATCCTTTTTCTCAAAGAGAAATGTATTAACTTTAGTATTAATTTTCCATAAGAAAATACATAAATTATATTATTTCAGGCGCTGAAAACAGGCATCGCAAAATGGCAGAAAAAGCATGGCAAGATAAAATAAAAATTTTCCTTTTTTAAAAGAGCTGATAAAGACTGGAGACAGTCTCTTCCTCATTAATATTGCCTATTATTTTCCTCCTACAGTCACTGGAATGAAGGAAAATTGAGTTATGTGAAGCTCCCAGTAATGAAGTTGTCTTGAACCTGTGAGCTAGTACATCAAAAGATAAAATGACCACAAACTATGATTAATTCCACCCAAAACTACTTTTATTACATTTGTAATGCAGAGCAAGAATGTTGCTAAATTGAAACAGGTTTACTTGAATAGATTTAATTAGTGTTCACACAGTATGTTATTGATCTTTTCCACAACTTTCATGTATAACTCTGCAGCCCTTTAATTTTTGTTGTTAGCGTGTGTGTGGGTTTTTTTAAATCTCTACTGTCCAAAAGACTTTCCAGCATTTGATGTTGCATTTGTGAAGAATGGCCACTAGAGTGCTGCAAGTATCCATTGAAGCTGCAGTTGTGTACATTTGCTGTCAGTATTTCAGTTTCAGATGTATTTTTAATATGTATTTGTCTTATGCATGTTTTTTTAAAAGTAGATTTTCATGCTAAGTATTTAACTATAAAACTTTAAAATGCCTGTGTATAAGTTAGGTCAGATCTGATACTTTTGTATCAATGGAAAAGAAGGGTATGGCTGCTTACTAGGTAGTCTACAATTGCATAATGGTTTAGAGGATTGACAGTGATACTATATGTAATTGTCTTTTAACAGGGTTACCAAGTAAACATTGTTAAGTACCCATCTTCTTGCTCAAGCTATCTGTACCATTATTGCTATGGTACAGACCATATGTGAGTGATTTCTTAACTAATTAGTTATCCTCAGGGCTAGAGTCCATTTCTGAATCAACACCAACAGAAGATACAGACAAAACTTGTTTCTGGAAATTGAGCATTAATAAGAAAATCATCATAGAGATCTCAGTCCTTCCTCAAAGTTTTGGCCAAATCTGTCAAACAGAACTAGTCCAAGAAGGAGTCGCAGTTTTTTGTGCCAAAAGGGATATACCTAACTTCCTTGAGATAAACCCTGAATCCAGTAAGAGCCACTCACCCCTGACAGAATATAAAGTCATAGAATCATAGAATGATTTGGGTTGGAAGAGACTTTAAAGATCTTTTAGTTCCAAACCCGTTGCCATATGCAGGGACACCTTCCACTAGATCAGGTTGCTTAAAGCCCCATCCAAACTGGCCTTGAATACTCCCAGGGATGACGCATCCACAGCTTTTCTGAGAACCTGTTCCAGTGTCTCAACACCCTCACAGTAAAGAATTTCTTCTGTATATCTCATCTCAACCTACCCTCTTTCAGTTTAAAGCCATTCCCTCTTGTCCTGTCACTACCTGCCCTTGTGAAAAACTCCACCTCCAGCTTTCCTGTCACCCCTCTTCAAGTCCTGGAAGGCTGCAATAGATCTCCCTTCTCCCAGCTTAACAATCCCAGCTCTCTCAGCCTGTCTTCACTGAAGAGGTCCTCCAGCACTCTGATCATCTTTGTGGCTTCCTCTGGACCTATTCCCAGAAGTCCATGTCCTACTTGTGTTAAGGGCCCCAGAGGCAGATGCAGTGCTCCAGGTGGAGTCTCACAGGAGCAGAGTAGAGGGGCAGAATCACCTCCCCTGTCCTGCTGTCCACACTGCTTTTGATGCAGCCCGGGATACAATCAAGCATCTGGACTGCAAGCACAGATTGCTGGGTCATGTTGAGCTTCTCCCTAATCAACACCCCCAAGCCCTTCTCCTCAGAGCTGCTCTCAATTCATTCTCCACCCAGTCTGTATTTGTACTTGGGGTTGCCCTGATCCAGGTGCAGGACCATGCACTGTCCTTCCTGAAATTCATGAGTTTTCCATAGGCACTTAGCACCATACTTGTTCCCCCCTGTCAGTGATAATTCCCTTTAACAGCAGTAGTTGTAAGAATAGAAGCCTGACTGGGAGAGATGAAAGGAGACCCTCTGCTAGTAGAGCCTATTAACTTCAGAGGAGAAGCCAAGTGCCACCTCATGTTTCTGTGGTTTTAAAGTTAACCGTGACCCTTTATAGAGCAGCAAAGTCTGTCTTGGTCAGACTCTTTCATAACCAGAAGTCAGAGGATGGAACTGAAGGTTTGGGGGTTTTTTGTTTGTTTTTTTGTTTGTTTGTTTGGGTTTTTTTTTTTAAAAAAAGAAAAGTCAGGAAAAACTCCTTGAGATTCTACAGTTCTGACTCTATGGTTTAATTCTAAAAGAGATACAAAAGCATCACTTTAAAGCTAGCAGAAGACAAGGCTAAAATACAATAATACTCAAATGTTAGGAAGGGAAAGATTAAAGTCAGGAAGTCTTGTCAGAAAGAAACTGATACTGGGTTAAAGATGAAAACTGAGCAGTTCCAGACTGCTCTGAGGAGTATGTCAGGACACAGCACAGGAAAGGGGAAGACTACTGGGACAAATAGATTAAGAAATGCGGTAACAGTTAAAGAATTGGACAAGCTGGCATTGCAAAGCACTGTTACAAGAGAAAGCTTAAAAAAAATCCTTGTAAGACCCTGAGAGATGGGGATGACTGAGGTCACTGTAACTATGACAACCAGCAAAATGGACAGAGGAAAAGAACAGCCAAAGAAAACTGAAACCAGAATGATTTGACACACACATATGCTCTTTCTGATCACTCAGGGGAAAAGGAGAGCAGAATGAAGGCAAAAAAGCACTTCAGTGACAAGCAGAGAAGGGCAGGGTTTCTTTTGCCTTCCTCCTTTGTCTTGTATTAAATTCCTTTCCATTTCACACCATCCGTTCTAAATTGGCAGTGTCAAACTCTGCTGTAAAGTTAATGAAGGATGTGGTTTTAAAGTGTTTGATGTTTAATACATCTTTTAAATGTCACCATGTGCCAGGAATTTCTAATCATATCGCTCTTTCATCAACCTTAAAATTTTCTTTTTCCACTTTTATACTGATCTTGCATGGTAAACTCAAAGACTAAGTATACAAATGTCTGAAAATCCCAAGATATCAGGCTACCACAAACACATGGATTAATAAGGATTTACCTAATTACCAATGTGGAATTGATCCATGTAGACCAATGAGAACCAGTTGGCTTGGAAAGTATAACCAGTATGCCAAATTCTTCTTTCAGTCAAGTACCTGCCAGCTCACTGACTGACGTCATACTATAAATTTATCCTTTCAGAAAATTTCTATTTTAAATGGTTTCATATTTTAATGCAGATTATAATCATCAATTATTGTGCTGAGTAGGTGAAAGTGAAAGAGGAATGCTCTATGACCTAAAGAAGGAGCAGAGGGAATCTATGATCCTGATATGGCATAGAGACAGGGAACTCTTTACAGCCACATAAACACCTGTGCAATCAAAGACATCTTGTCTGGGAAAAACATCCATGGTATGTGGAAGGGCTGAAGCTCCAGAGGGCCCAGTACCCTTGTTGCTACACTGGCTCATGCTCTCGGTTGTGGCACACTGTAATGTGTGATATCAAATGTTTCTGACTCAGGTTGGCTAGGAAAACTGTCAGGCTATTACAAAGTAGTTTTTATGAATCAAGTTCATCCACAGCAGAGTTTTTAACCTTTGAAAAGCCTATATTGTTGCCAATAGGTGCTCAGTGACAGAGTTTCAGAGAAATTTCTTCTGGGAGCTGGCAAAGTTTGATTCTCAGTAATTGGTGAAAAATATGTTGCTGTTGGAAGACTTCCTGAAACAACAATACATGGCTTTGATCAGCTGCACCATTAAGAGCCAATTTGGTCTCTTGTGAGAGAACCAACATTCAGATAAATCCATCAAACTTTCCCAGTGATTCTGCTAAACTTCTCCTCAGAGGAAAGTGGTGTATTTACCTTATTGTGCTGTATCTGATGCTAGAAGTGGAGTTAACTTTGATCTCTACACTATATTTTGTATAGGTGCAGAGTCCAGAGGGAGTAGTGACATGAAAGACTAGGACCAGGCAAGCAGAGGTTTTCTCATAGGTTATTATACAGTGGAAATCAGTGCACTGATGAAATAAATATAAAATTTTAGGAGATTGTTATCTCCAAGAAAAAGAGAGACAAGATCTTGTGTCTATATATTTAAGACTCAATCCCTTTGAATAACATAAGCACTGCACCTGTTGCATTTCACAAAATACCAGAAGGGATCATCTGTTCAGAATGAAAAAAGTTTTTTTTTTCCTTTTAATCTAGACTAGTTGAAAGTCTAGGCACTCTGTAAACTTGTGTCTATATCCCCCAAGTGGACAAGAACCAGGAAAAGTGTGTTGAGAATTTCTTAACTAAGTCTGCAGACAACACTTTAGGAACAAAGCTGTATTTGTTAACACTCACATTCATTTAGCATCTATATGCAGATAATTCTCAAAATTGGTTCTATTTTAAACATCTCCCTGCATGCCAAGATTTTAATTGATACATTCCTTAATTATGCTCAGAGATGAGCACAGATAAAACCGATTTTTCTCTTTACCCCTACCCAGATCTGTTTCCTTCTTTTTTGCTCCCACCATTATACAGGGATCATTAGTGACAAAGAAACCCCAAACAACAACAACAAAAAAACCCAAAACAAATAAACAAACAAACAAAAACAAAAAACCAAACACCCTTAGATTTCCTGGTGTATTTTGGACTGAACAATTCTGCAAGATTGAGACACTAAGCAAAATCTTTAGATACCTCAACTGTCTCCAATTTCCTGAAAGCCCAACATTTTTCATATCTGTTTAGAATAGTGATGCAAAGACTATTCTTAGTTTTCATTTTTACCATATCACCTCTTACAGTGTATTGCTTCACTCATTCTTTCTGCTTTATAATGTAAAACATAATAGGCTTTTTCATTTTCAGGGTCTTCCATGATCTCTCCTATCCTATCTATCATTTCACATTCACCATGAAGATGTCAACCCTGTCCCTGAGTCTCCTACCCATCTCATTTTTCAAACAATTTTATTTCAAAATATCTTCCTTCCTCCTTCCCTAGTGTTTAAAATGAATCCCTGATAATGCCTCCAATAAAAATTTGCTGCTTTCTTTTAAAAATCTGTTAAACTTCTCTTTTTGGCATACTAATTGAAGAATTTTTCATTATGGCTAGGTACACTACTACTATGTAAAGTTCTGAAGCTTCTTAGCGTCCTCAGATTTTAGTTCTGCCTCTGTGCATTATATCTTGCTTTCAGATTCCTAATTCCCAATCCGTGAGGCAAGGATCATCCCTGGTCTGTGTTCTCACTAGGCTTAGAATGATGTAGTCCTGGATGCAATGCTGAACTGTGACTAGAAAAACGGAAACAAAAAAACAATGGTATGAAGCATATTTTGAAGAAAGAGCTTATTATGTTCTCTATGATAAAAAAGGAAATAAAAAAGTAATTTTCTGAGACCCAAAATGCACAATAAATTGCCAAATTACAATTGTTTACTCTCAGAGTGTGAAGTGTATCCCATGTCCCCAGTTAATTTAATTTAGCTTTTATGAGTGCACACACCTGTTGAACAGCCATTCCAGAAAGCTCAACTAAATAACTACTTCAGCAGAAGTAAAGACTCCAAGAGACATATATTTTTTAAGTTTGTATTACTATATTTCAGAGTAGTGTGGTCTGGAGATTGCACCAGAGGACCAGCCTTAGTTTTAATGCTTATTTTAAGAACCACTGGGGATTTAAAGTAATATTTATGAAAACCGTTTTGTTGGGAAAGGGTAAAAAGCAGATTAAAGTACATGTGTATCATAAATACAGCACACACATACACACAAAAAGAAATAAAATCACATGATTTTATAAACAAAAGAAGAATTTCAGTCAGAATATGCAAATAATTTTACAATTAATCTAACATATTCTCGCAACCAAAACTAAGAAAATTACTCATTATTATATCCTACATTGTGCAACATTTTCCCAGTGAGGACTTAGTTTTAGTTCCATGCCATTAATAATAGAGCCAACTTCAAACACAAATGTTTGATCCTGTAAACACTTTCCTCATATATAGCCCACTGAATTCCATCAAAATGTTAAGGAATAGACTAAAATATATTTTTCTTAATCTGTAGAGAAACATAATAATAATAACAATTATTATTATTATTAACTATTATTAACTATTATTTTATTATTATTGTTATTATTATTAAAAGCCTAATTAAAAGATAGATAAGCAGCAATATTTTTTTGAGATTACAGTAATGAACACAGTAATACAGTTGAAATCATCTTCCCAATATAATCTATTTTAGTAGCTTGTACTCTTAAACCTTTTATCAAATCCCTCTTGCGACTGCCTCGTTATATTTTACAGTTCTATTTTCCTGTTAAGCTTGGTGAAAAACAATGGAGGGGATTTATTTCACAGTCATAATGTTGAATCTAAATAAAAGATGGTTTAGAATACACAATTGTAACCAAGCCAATGAAATATTTGTTGCCTCAGTCATAAATTTCTTATTTAGGTCTAACAGTGATGAGAAGGAACGAGAGTTTATTTATTGAATTAAAACCAGTCTAGGTCCTTCTTGGGCTCATCCCTTCTGTCCACATCTGTTCAACTGGAAGTGAAGGGGTGACTTCACTGGGGTTTGTATATAAATTTCTGCTGGCCTTAAACTAATGATCCTGAGTACTGGTAGGTTTCCGGCCTTGACACCACTGGGAAAGATCCTTTCCCAGATGGAGAAGCTGCATGTAGAACCAGGAATTTCTATAACCTCACCGTGTAGTGGGTCTGATGGAGGGCGCATGTGTGTTGCTCTTTCCTTCTGCAGTTCTGGCCTTCAGCTTCAGAGACTCCAAAACAAGAGGTTTGTGGTTGTTGCTGGCTGAGATGGCAAAAAATATGGACCTCTGCTGAGGTTTGGAAAGGCACTCCTACTTTTTACAGTGTAGACTTAATTATTCCATTATCTCATGCTATTTCATCAGTATAGTAGAGGAAAAACTCAGGCTCTTTTTGTTTAAAAAAACAGAGCAACAGAGCTTGAGTAAATATGATAGATTCATAATTACTTTTCACACTTATGATGACAGCTACAAAAAATTAAGAATCTGCTTATGTATAATCCCCAGTTTCAGCATGTCTTCTTGGAAAAGAGCAGAGCCAAGACTTAGTTAAGGATGGTGTTTAATCACATGTGTAACATTTAAGTTTAACATCATGCATAAATGCTTTGTGGTGTCTGGATCTAAATGGGAAAAAATCAACAAATAAATAGTTGAAATATTTTCCTTTGACATTTCTCTTTTCTGTTTGGAAATAGGGTAAGCAGCCCTGCGTTCTGGAGTAGAACATTTTTGACAAAGTCTGTCAAACTAAGCAAACAGAAACAAGAGGGTTTATCTCATTCATATAGGAGTGACTGTACTGCATGATTTACTTGAAGGTAACCACTGAGTTGCCCCCACAGAGAACTTGACTGTTCACAAATAAATTCTCTGTCTTTTTTTCCTTCTCAACATCTGAGGGGTTCTGTAATGTCACCAGAGGATTCCTTTTCATTAGCTTGTTGGGAGATGTGGCTCTCCTCCCATGAGCAGTGCTTCTGGCAAGAGCCAGGGGAGCAGCTTAATGCCACTGCTGCCTGCTTGGTGGGTCCAGCCAGAGGGATGCCTTGGGAACAAAGCACAGAGAGGTGCCAGAAGAGAGAGCAGTTGCTGATGCCAGCAAGGCATCTCAAAGCTTTTAAATTGTGGTGAAAAGTAAAGCCCACAGGGGATGAGAAGATCTGTGTGTTGCTCCCGAGCCCACATGAGAGCAGGGATGATTATGGCTCTCCGCCTCGTAATTCCATTGCCACACACTTCACTAATACGGAAATGCAGTGAAGGGTGGCCAAATATGCTCAGAGAAAATATAAGTGAGGAGATAAAAAACAATTCTGAATTAGCTGCCAGCCCCAGAGAAATTGCTCTCTTCTGTCTGTTAGCTGGAAAATATTTAGATGCTTGAAAGGCCTTTACTGGCTTGGGAATAATTAATTAACTTCATTTCATGGTGCTACCTTCCCAATTTTTTTTTCAAAATGGATATTGATTTATAAAATTTTAAATGCATAAAAATGCCTGTTCAATTTCATATCTTAGACTTTATCATTAGCTTAGTTCTAAGTTTGAGTACTATTTAAACACCTTCATTATGGTCAATAACAAGCAGTGGATAAATTTTTCTTGAAATGTACACACCTATGCCTCTTGTAGCCCAATATTGTTTCCCTTTAGTCTATGACAAGAATCTGAACCTTTACTTGATCACTTGAATGTACTAGTTCTGCTGATGTTTTTCAAACGTAAAATTAAATATATATATATACACACAAGACTTTCTACAAGCCTTACCCTGTTTAAAATCCTATTTAAAAATTAAATCAACAGAGTAAAAGAAAAAAAGAGAGTGAAGAAAAGGAAGAAGCTTTAGTCTAAAACTGAGGATGAAAACTGTTGAATAACTGACTACCAAGACAATGAACTGTTGTAGAAATTTTTATTGACTACTAATAATATAATGTTTTGCAGAGGTCCCAAATATATTATCAACCCAATTCTGACAAGAGATTTTGAAAAATGCAGAAGAAAGAGTTCATGTCCCTAGTGGTGCAAGTAGAGAAAGATGAGAGGGGAAATATTATTTCCAGCTTTATTTAAAGCTGAAGAACAAAGGCACAGCCAGTACCTGTAACTTACCTGGGTACAAGCAAATCTTTTTTTTAACAGAATGCTGACACTGATTTCCAGTTGCAGGGTAGCTATTCTCCTTTTGATTTGTTCCTGATGACCTCAAATTATAAATTTAGCTAAGTGTCTTGGCCTAGAGATCTCATTGTGTAAAAGAAACAAAACACCCAGAACATGAAACCCATCTGAAGACTGCAGCAATGGTGGGTCACAGCCTGCGTGGGTTCTCTTCACTGCTACCTCCAATCACCGCAGATTTTAACTGGTTATTTTCTGGATGTAAAGGATCAAGTACACATGGGTCTTCAGAGATGATCCAAGTTGAAAACAGTGTGACAAGAGTTGTCAATGTGTAGCACATTCAATTGTATATGTAGCATGACTCTTAGGAAGAAGCATATGGAATGACTCCCAGGATTCTGTAGCCTGACCAGAGTAATGGAGTATCTACTGCCAGTAAAATCCTGGGACTTACAAAACACTGATTTCTAGAGCAAAAGAGTGGAACTCTTTGGAAACTGAGTTATTAGAAATTAAAAAAATAGATCTTCTGTCTAAGAAATTCACAACAGTTATGTTTGTTCTGCTCAGGCACATTGCTTCTGGGAGTGATTCTGATTAAGAATATGAAGGTAAGTTGCTGTCACCATTTATCAGGTTTTGGTCCTGGTGAGTTTTTTTTCTCCCTCTTTTAAGTTCTTAGGAGTTCCATGAGGTTTTCCTTGAATTTTCTCTCTTTCTTGTGAGAACTACTGTTCTGTACTGTCTGGACTTAAAGGCCTTAACTATCACCTTACAGTTCTAATTCTTGCAGTTGAGATCATAAAATGAATCATTGAATATTGTTCAAAGACCTGAAGTCAAAAATGCACTGTCTTTTTCAAGAAGCATAGTGAGATGTGAAGCCAATCTTTAACAAAATAGAATTGCTTTTAAAAACTCTTTTTCAAGAAATAGCATCTTTTTACAATGTCATCCAGACTAATGCTGGATTGTGATGATATTAGGACTGACCTCAATGTTAGAAGTCAACCTTGTTTGCATTTTCATGATCTTGAACTAAAAAAAAACCAACAAAAGACAGGCTCCCATGACACTGCTAAATTTAGAAAAGTTACAGGTATTGATTGTAAAAGCCAATGCTAGGTGCCCAGTGAACATTTTTCTGTAAGAGTGAATTTAGTTATTCACGTTCTGATAGCTATAAATTTAGTAGCATTTTGACATAACAGAGCTTCATCTTTACAATATAACATTATAGTGAAGATATTTGAAATGCTATCATAGCATCAACTGTCAGAAAACTTGAGTATTGAAATGTCTTTCAGAAGAAGCATGCAAATATGGATGGTGATTGTAAATCAAGTTGGTCCAATTACTATGCCATCAATCTAAGTAGACTATAAAGCTATTTTAACCTTTTCAATCTTTTCCATGCCAAAGACAATGACAACAAATTTAAAAAGAAGCCTGCATAGGCATAGATTTTGATAATATGGGAAAAATTCAAAATTGGATCTTGGGAGTTTTGCATGAGTAATAATAAGCTTCAAACTTTAAATATCTTAAACAGTTTTATTTTCTGAAATGCTCACTCAGTGTGTTGACTTCAGTGGTGACTAAGAGCAGTCATTATCTTTAATGACCATTTGTCTTCTCTTTGGATCTGTTCGTTCCCAAGGTCAATGGCCC
>VWZD01005134.1:479350-502775 GCA_013396695.1 Sakesphorus luctuosus | reverse complement strand
TTTAAAAACTAATTCAAAGCAGGCAGTTCACTCTGTGAAATTAATCTTGCAAGGAAGAGATTAATCCTGATATCATGACCCAAGTGGGAGTATAATGTAACTACTATCTGTATTCCTACTTGTATTGTAGGAGTATATTCACAGTGATTTGTAATAGTTGAAACCACAGTAACATGTCAGTGTTCAGATTTTAGTATCAAACAATTACCTTTAGAAATAATATTTTCTTAAAAAACTAGAAGGCATTCAATTGAATGCATAAGAATGTAATAATTTGTAAATAGAAATTTAATGTAAAAAATAAATTATCAACTCTTAGGTGCATCCTATACATTTTCTATGTAGAAAAATTATGAAAATATCCCTTCAGGTTCAAAGTTTTATTACTGATTACAAGAAAACTTTACTTGCATTTCTTGAGCATAAATTAGGTATGTTTGAAGGATTACTCTTTCAAGCATACACATGCCAGCAAGGTGATGTATTTAGCGTGAGACTCTATGCAGGGATTTCAAGTTCATTTGAGGAACATAAGTAAAGGAGCTGAAGTGGACTCAGTTTATGCAAAGTAGCATTAGAAAGATGAGGAGTCGGGATTAAATGAAGCAAAAGACCAACTGAATAACCTAATTAGGAAATAAGTACTGGACAGAATACCTCTACACAAAATAGCTTCTCTATCAATCAGTATTTTATGTTGGAAGAGATTATGAATTTTTTAGTGTCTTCCATTGGTAAGCATGAAGTAGTATTGGTAGGTATTATGGAAGGTAAAATTTATTTCATATTTAACAATATAAATTGATAGTTTAACTGACAGCACAGTCAATAAATCTCTGATTCAGAATAATTTTTCCCATCAGTACATTCACTGCATGATGATTGTAATTCTTTCATATACAGAATAGGACCTAAACACTATAGACATCTAAAAGCAGATGGATCCCAGCCATTTGATAATTATACATTCATTTATACTTTCTACAGCACTTTAAGTTCGAAAGACTTTGTTTTATCTTCTGTAGAACCTGCCACTGTTAATGCAGACATGAAGCTAAAATCCCCCTTAGACCACAGCCACCACTTACACACCTGGAATTAAATCCAACATAATATTAAAATTTCCTTAACGCCTGAATTTTTCATGAAATGTGCTCAGACAGTTAAAATTCCATTTCATGTATGCCAAGAGTATACATTTTTTTTCCTCTCTATCTGCTTTCTAAGGCCATCTGAGATTCATAAAATCTGGATCTTGGTACCTCTAAAGAATTTGGTGGAATTTCATTCAGTTATGCCTAAAGTTTGAAATAATAATCCAGCCACTGAAACGGTTACTCATAAAATGACTGAATTTAGTTTAGACCTGTTTGAACATGTGTCTACAATTCCTGGTTTTCATATTTACTTTTTCCCATACATAGTTTATATCTATAATGTGTCCCAATAATCATAATTGTTGGGGTTCAAAGAGAAGAGGATGAGTTCGTAAAATGGCAAAAGTTCTACAAAAGATGGATAGATGATGATATCGAGGTCCGGGACCCTGCGGTGATTAAAGAACATGAGCTCCACCAACTGCACAAGAACCTTGATCAGTTCCAAAGTTATATGGACGTTTCCCCAGTTTAATGTTTTATTCCCCATTCAATGTAATCTGCCCAATATGTCTACCTTGTTGTCTTTTCCCTTAGTCACCCCTATCCAAGTTTCTCCTTCCCATAATCCCTTAGGATACTTTCCCACCAACTCTTCCCTGGTTGGACAGTTTACCCCTGCAATGCACCACATGCCTTATAAGGTAGTCCGCCCCTATTGGTCCCATCCTAAACCCCTCCTTGTCTCCGCCCTCTCACTGTTGCTCCCACCAATTGAATCTCATGCTCCGCCCCTAACTCCTCCCAGTTAGGGACCCTTATAAGCCAGTGCACACCCTCAATAAATGCTTCTCCTCATGGACTCCTGATCGTGTCACCTCTCCTTTTGGGGTTGTCGCTGGTGGGGAGCGGGAGGAGCCGTCCCAGCCCTGAGGAGCTTGGCCTCTCAAGCTACTCTGCCTAGCCTGCCATGTCTCCTGGGGCTGGCCTCTCCGTCCGCTGCATCAGCGGATCTCATCCATCAATACATAATATTTGTTAAATGTTAATTCTATGAAATGCAACTGTCAGAACTACATGGAATCAGCAATGAGAACCATTGGGCTGGAAGGCAATCAGCAGCCTGTATTCCTTGCCTAATCTCTTGAACTCTCAGTCTGGAGATGCTCTTCTGGGATAAGAGCTCAAAATCAAAATTTTAAGTTTCAGAACATTTTTGTTTCCAGAGATCTGCTTCATAGTTTCTCGAATTCCCTGACAAAGTGATTCTCAGCTCAGAAATCAAATTCTACTCATGGATCTGGATGCTTGTCTGCTAGATGTTTCATCATGAAAAATTACGATGCTTCCAGCCTTTTTCCAACTGTTCCTGACCTCATGTATGAGGTATAGAAAATAAGAACATGGAGTGTTGGTGTCCTGCGTGAACCACAGAAAAAAACCAGATGTTTCTAAATGGTGTCATAATAGTAAACTTTTTCTTTAGTGGTCAGTATGAGAACAGAAATGAGAACATCAGATCATGGTGTAATGGACATATTGCCTGGAAATCACAGTTTCTGGTTCCAGTACTACTGCTGTATTTTACTTAAAAATTTCTCAGGAAAAAATGAAATCTAGAGTTTTATCTCTCAGGCATGGACTTGTGTGAATAGACTTCAGGAATTCCTCCTTTCACTTTCTCTCCATCTTGAATTCCTTGTTACATATCAACCAAACTTCAGTAGTAGTGAACAATTTTCCTGCAAGCAAAGAGGTTATAGATTCTTTTTAAGTTACATAGCTAAGAAATAGCAGACAGATGTTGAATGTTTTCATAAGACTGAGTCTCCTTTAGATTATTAATTTTTTTTTAATTGAGATGTTGCCATGGAGTTCAGAATCCACTCCTACAACTTGTTGTGAGACACAGGCTTATTATATTAATTATTGGCTCAGACCAACTCAAGTGTGTCTACAGGGGGAAGGGACAAATTTCCCAGAGGTGAAATAGTACCCTGCCCCATAACCCTCTTCAAGAGTGTTCGAAGCAGTTGTCAGTCACTGGTACACCAGGAGCCCTGTCCCTCACCTCCTGGAGCCCCTAACCCAGCCCCTCAGTGGCCAACACACCAGAAGCCCCACCTGGGCAGGAGGAGGTGGCCACAAGGTGCCAGAGCATATAAAACCAAACACATGGTCTCCATATTATCACAGCCCTGCCATTTCCTGGGTGCCTAGTAGCTGGATTTATGTTGGAACTAGGGGCGTAGCTATTAATCTCTCTTTCTCTCTCTCTCTCTCTTTCTCTCTCTCTCTTTACTTCTTCTTCTCCTAATCTCCTTTCTTGATATTTGGGTAACTTAAAGCTGGATGTGTGGGATTTTGCTAAGTTAGCATGTGCTAAGTCAATGCTTTGTAGAATGCTTTGTTTTGGTTGAAGGTTGCCCTTTAAACTTTTGCCAAGTTCCCCTATTTTCTAAAGTTTACCTGTGAAAATTTATTATTTGACCTCCTGAGAAATGTGTGTCGTGTCTTCTCCTGTGCACTCTCTCAAGGTATTAAAAGAACAGAAGGCTCTTTCAAAAAAATTTTTTGAGCCTTGTATATTTTTAAAGTAAAAGCTCTTCAATGAGCTCAAGGGTGAGCCTGAGGTCTTACACTTGTGTTAAGTAGTGTCCAAGAAATCCTACTAAGTAAAGCAGATCACTCTTCTGAATCATAAATGTCTCTAGGCGCTAAGCAGTGCAGAACTCACAATTGTCTTTCAATTCAGACTTTGTATTCAAAATCTGAAATGTATATGAAATAAAAGCAGCAAGCTTTCTGTACTTATGGAAAAAAACCCCTTTCATTTAAATGTCTTTTAAATTCTTTCTCTT
This sequence comes from Sakesphorus luctuosus, assembly GCA_013396695.1. Classification (NCBI taxonomy): domain Eukaryota; kingdom Metazoa; phylum Chordata; class Aves; order Passeriformes; family Thamnophilidae; genus Sakesphorus; species Sakesphorus luctuosus. The sequence goes on along the minus strand of VWZD01005134.1, from coordinate 498,817 downwards.
GGATTTTGTTCAAAAAGATTAACCTTGAGCATTGTTAGGTTGGACTGAGATCTTTTAACTGTGAAGTAGTGAAAGTGAGTCATATCAAACACAACTGAAGACCTTAAAATAAGTTATCTGTTAGCAGCTATACTAACCAGAAATCGCATTTTCCATCTATTGATTTGTCAATTTAATTACAGCAAAAATTATATTAAGAAAAATGGGCTAAGAAAAAAACATCAAATATAAACCCCTAAAGTTATTAAGGAATTGATTCAAATAAGAGATAGGAAGGAAAGACCACCAGTGTGGCCTGATGGAGACTTTCCAAATTAACATACTTATTTGCCATGAAAAAGGCAAATTATGGTAGCAATAGGGCTTCCACTTCACTTGGGCTGTTGAGACCTAAGCTACTCCTAATGGAAGACCATCTTAGAATGCTCTTTGAGGCTTCCAAGAAGTCATCCTTATATCTACAGTTTGGGGGATATTAAAAAACTGAACAATACAAGTTCTTCTCAATGGCACAGGTAAGTCTTTTGAAAAGATAGCTAAATCTTTTTTTCTGCAGTTACTGATTTATTTGCAAGAAAAGCAGAAATGTGTTGCCAATCACTGACCAAAACATCTTACCATGTTTTTCAATTGTGAATGGGAGATGCAATCAGAGATGTATTTAAGCATTTCTTTTGTTTTATTTCTACAGTATGTCACAGAAACTCAGTCTCACACTACACAACTGAAGTAATCATATTATTGTTAGGAAATAGGCATTAAATTTGCAAGAACGGCTGAATTTTGATGTATATGTCAAATGCTTTATTTTACAGAATGATACAACCACTTACGTCTCACAAACATGTGCTTGAAGTTTACAGAGAAATTTCATTTTACAATTCCAGAAAGCTATTCCCTTCCAGTATTTTCCTGTGAACCCTAATCTCCAAAGAAAGTAACTTTTAAGAAATAACTTCTAAACCTTTATAAATACTGTAACTGAATTTGAAAATCAAGAAATCAAAATTTTCCACATAATAAAGATTTTGATGGCTGTATCTGAATTCTTTGAAGTTTTTCAAGAAGTTAAAAGTTAAGAGGTAAAATTTATCTTTACTTACAAGCCATTTTCTTTCTGTGAGTGCACTGTCTCTTCTTCCTACAGTAAATCTGTCCTATTAATGGCTAAGAGTATTTCATGGACTTGCCATTAGATGTCAATTCAACAGCAACCAAATTTTAGGACAAGCACTACAGGTTTGTTGTGATGCTTGAACTCCTTTTATATCCTCATTTTCAGACATAGAAAACCCTAATTTCTACCCACGCTCTTCTGTTAACTTGATGTTTTCAGGGAATGTGTTGGTGTATACCTAAGGATCTGTAGGATTTTCTGCACTGGGGGAGATTACAATGCAAGTTTATATTACCTTGCTTAGACTCAAAGAGATGTCTTGACCACTCAAACTAAAAGGGAAGTAAATGGCAAAGTACAGCACTAGCCATCTTCTAAGCAAGTTGTTTCCCCCCTCCCCATTTCATTCCNTGAATCAATGCTGCTCAGTATTTTCCCCTATAGGAACCCTTCTTTCAGAGGGGCAATCAGTAATCCAGCGTTTGAGATTTAAGGTAGTGCTACCACATGAGGTAACAAAGTCTAATGATTTTTTTTTATAAATAATTTATGCAGATTTTGTTTAGAAATTATAACCTTTGCTAAACTGTACTGGTAACATAGAAATAGTAATTATGTTCTTAATGATATTACCTCCCATATGTTTTTGTATTACAGCACTCGAGCTTTAAATATCTGTTGATAGGAAGAGATCTTATTAGAAATCAAAACATATATTCATTGTGTGAGTGCTACATTAAAAAATAGCTCATTATCTTCCCTTGATTAAATAATGTTATGTAGTGCCCTAAGATCTTGTAAGTGGAAAGCTATGTAACAAGAAGTAATTAATCAGAACTATCTTACAGAAGTACCGTTGGGTAAGATCTTTTAAATGTTTTGAATATCCATGGCCTAAGATGCAAATCTGTAATTACAGGTTACAGCATAACTCAGATGGTGGAGATCACCTCCATGTTTCTTGTCGAAACAGAAAGGCTTTACCTGTCAGAAACTTTGCTAAAGTTGGTTTCAGGTCATTTGGCCCAGAACAGTTCACTGATTCATGCATTGGTATAAACTGACCTTAAGAGACATGTAGGTGATGAGTATTCTGGCAGTTTTCTGAAAAAGATCACAAAAGCTTCCATGACTCACAGAAAACACACAGTAATAACAGTGTTCCCATCTCATCAGTTTCCAGCCTTCAGTTTTTTCTTGCTTGTAACAGGAATAGCAACATTACATGCCAAAGAAAGGCAGACAAACTGGGCAGTATTAGATCTACCTCAGTGTCAAGAAACCATGCTGTTTTATGAATGTCATGAATTCGTAACTTATGCCAGCACTTTCTCATGCATCAGTCAAGATGCACGATTGCTGAACACAAGAAAAACCACCAACATATCTCTGTCTTAGGCAGTGATTATGATTGATTTTGTATCCGCAGTCTGCAGGGCATAATCCATGTAACATACCATGAATATCTGTTTACTTTTAAGATAGTCTAAGATAACTCACCTCAAAACAATAATTTTTAAGTTTCAGAATGACTTCTGATACTCACAGAATTCTATTTACAGTTATTCTCAATGTCTTGCAACTTCTATTTCCTCTAATTTTTCTATTCTATGACCAAGAATTTGATATAGATACACAACTGACGTGACATGCTGATGGCACACACATATTTGGAGGAGCATCGTTCCAACAGGACACATAAATTTCTGTCTAACAAACCATCTCTGTACTTACCTTGTGCAGTTGTTCAAAGTAGGTTTTCATCATTTGTTTAGTCTTTCAGTTCTCCTGCACAACTGGAGACCATAGGAGTTTAATTAAAGTAACACCATTTCTCAGCTGCACAGGACAACTTTTTTTTAGACATAGCTAGAGAGCTAGAGGTTTTTATACATTTTGCCTATGATTCTGTATTTATTATGACCTCAAACTGTCTCATTTAATCATAGCTTCATAGAAAAGCCTCAGCTGGAAGGGACCCACAAAGATCATCAAGACCAGCTCCTTGCCCTGCACAGGACAGCCCCAAGAGTCACACCATTTGCCTGAGAGTATCACCCAAATGCTTTTGAACTCTATCAGCCTTGGTGCTGTGACCACTTCCCTGGGGAGCCTGTTCCAGTGCACAACTACCCTCTGGGGGAAGAAACTTTTCCTAATATTCAATGTAAACCTCCCCTGACTGAGCTTCACGCTGTTTCCTCAAGTCCTGTCACTGGTCATCAGAGTGGGGAGGTCAATTTTTGTCCCTCCTCTTTCCCTCACAAGGAAGTTGTAACTGCAATGAGGTCTCCCCTCAGTCTCCTCTTGACCAGGCTGAACAGAAAAAGTGACCTCAGCTGCTCCTCATACAGCTTCCCCTCAAGGCCCTTGAACATCTTAATTGTCCACTTTAGGATGCTTTCTAAAAGCTTGATGTCTTTCTTATTTTGTGGCAAAGCCTCAGTGATTGACCTTCTAAACTGAACCAAGAATCTGTATTTTAAGCAGACATGGATGTTTGAAGAGGTATGTAATAAACATGCATGGAAACAGGGCGCACAGGCCAGCTTATCATGGAAAAGGTGCAATTCAGACGTAGAACCCTTAGAACCCTTACCATAATATAGGGCATCCATGTAACAAACTCATGAGTGTTAGCTGTTCTGCATTATTATCATTTCTTTAGCACTACTCTGTGATACACACTTGAACAAGGATCATGGTTTGTAAAAATGAGCTATTCCAAGGAACAGCACTGAATTGTGATTGGCAAATACTGTCACAAGCATTTCTGGTGTTCATAACTGCCTCTTCTGAGTCAGAAAAAATAGTAACATAATTATTATGAATTAAAGGAACTTCCCCCCCCCCTTCTAAATCCATGAAATGAGTTGCATATGACTTTTTAGAGACTGACTATATGGTTGCAGTGACATTTAGAAGAACATCTTCATTTTATCTACTATCTTGGAAAAGCTACTAATTAGGAATCATTATCACTTAAGTGATGCAAATAAATTTCCATGATTAAAATTTAACAAACTTAGATTGTGTTGCTCCTAACAGATGAACTCACAGAGTTCTTCTGGAATCAGTTATCAATAAATTATTAGTTATAAATAAATTGTAATTATGTGCAAATGAAAGACAGTAAATTTCGTCTGAAATCTTCCTTTGAGACCACATGGATTTATTTTTTTTCATTAAAATAAAAAAAATATTCCTACTGAGACTTATTTCACCTAAGGTTACTACAATATTTTTATTTCCATCTTTCATGTTCAACCATGAACAGCTAAGAAAACACAAAATAAGGAATGATTATTAAAAGTTTTGCTTAAAATTCCACTTGCTTCATAAGAAAAAAAAAAACAAAAAAACCCCCTTGTCTTAAAGATATGTCATTCAACTATGACTGATGATTTACATCTAATTCATGCAGAAAAATGTCCAGCTTTATAAATATTTACATCAAAGGAACCATTGGAAGAAATGAAGAAGGTATAGTTCATCTTTTTAATGGGCAAAGTTTCTCATTTTTACTGGATCATAACACCTCATTAGACAGCAAAACAGACACAAAATCTTTCTTTTGAATCTATAAAACAGAACTTCCTGTTCTTTTATGCACTGCACATATCAAATTTCAAATGTTTCATACTTTTTAAAAAAAATATGATTTGCAATATTTCTGACTAGTATTGCAGAGATAGATAGTTTGTATCTGCCAATGTTTTGACTGTAAAGTATTCTAAATATCTAAGCAAAGTAAATCAATTTTAGTCTTACAGGCACAGGCAACATGATCTGTTCCAGGCTACAATGAGGTATTTGGACATGGTCACTCTTCCAAGGTTTAAAACTTTATTTTCATTTTCAGCAGAAATTAAATATATCATTAATACTTTTGAGATACTCTTGTCTAGTTCCTAAACTAATGTTATATTTTACTTTTAATAACTCGTTTTTTATTCTTATGTTTAACCATATATATTATTTATCAAGAGTGATCATCTTAGTAAGCTCTTTTAGGTGTCAGGTTAAATTGAACATGCCAGGTAATTTTCCTCTAGGTGGATTCTCTATTCCTATCACTATTACAGTAGTTCTTCCATTTTTTCATTCACCTGTCTTAAACCATGGAGGAAGAATGAAATTGCAGGGTAACAGGACAATTGCTGAAACAACCTTATTCTAAGTTTTAAGATTTCTGTTTATTTGGTCATGAACCTCTAGGTATTTAAAGAAAGAAGATGATGAATGTAAAATCATATTGTTTCCATACACTTCTACACTGTACTTTGTTATGACCGATTTCAATTGCATCTTCATCACATTTTTTGGAACTGCTGCTGTTTAGCTTAGCTGTCTTTTCTGAAGTGATCTGTAGTATGCTACATAAGTCAAAATCAATCTTTTCCTTGCTCAGAAAAATCTAAAAAGAAATTCATATGTATTTCTGAATATTTCATTACTACTAAATCATAGCAAAGTAACATACAGAATTCTGGGGCATTGTTCAGCTTGTCCTCCCATGAGAGAAGATTAACTCTACCTAGCTTATTCTTGTAGATGTTGGTTTTACCATATTTCAAAGATCTTCGATGAGCTTGCCCAAGCCTTCCTGGGCACTGCCTTTCCTTATTTGCACTCTTGGATTATAGGAAGATTGTTTGCCTGTTCTTGTGGTGGGCTACCCTTGCACAGTGGCAAAATACCTACCCAGCTGCTCACTGACTGAGGGAGAAAAGTAGATGAGAAAGGTCATGGGTTGAAGAAAGACAAGGAAATCACCAGTTACTCTTGGGGGCAACACAGAGCTGACTTTGGCAAAAGTGATTTATTTTATTGCCAATCAAAATAGATTTGCATCATGAAAAACCAACATTTTAAAAACAGCTTTCCTTATCCTTTTCCAAGGCTCTACTCCACTCCTTCGCTCCAGACTCCTTTACAAACCCATCCTGCTTAGCAGAGCTGGAGATGGGGATTACAGTTAGTACATAGTGCTTTCTCTCTTGCCACTTCTTCCTCCTGCTTTGCCCCGGCTCAGTCATGGGCTTCCCATGAGCTGCGGTCCCTTCAGGAGATATCCACCTGTTCCAGTGAGGGCTCTTTCCCAGGCTGCAGGGGAATCTGAGCTCTGGTGCCTGGAGCACCATCTTCTCCTCTGACTTTGTTATTTCCCTGCCTTTCAGTTGTTTTGCCCTTTCTTAAGTACATTTCCCCAAGGTGCCCCCTTGGCTGCAGGCTCAGCCATGCTCTGCTCTGGGTGGGTCAAAGCTGGCTGTGCCTGGCACGGGGCAGCCCCAGTGCCCAGCACAGAGTCCCATGCAACCCCTGCCAGCAAAACCTGGACACCTACTAACAGCTAATAATTCTTTTTTTCAATTCCAAATTGAAATCTTTGTAGTGAAAACTTTGTGTCCATTAGCTCTATTACTGCTCTCCACAAACAAGGTTATGTTATTCCCTTCCCCAAATTTGTTTCCTAGACTTGAAGAATTACACCTTTGTTTTTCCCAGAAAAAAAAATGCTTTATGAATCACAGTGCTCTCCAGATTCATCAACTACTATATGCCTTTCTCAAAGTACAGCACACCATGGTCCACCCAAGGCCTGAAATGAGGAAACAAACTTTTATGGATGAGAGCAAAGACATTTTCAGCAGCAACCTCACTGCCCACCTTCCTACTGACCTCCTTATTCCCCTTTTGGGAAAGCAATACATCAGCCCAGGGTAAGATACAACTCCTAAAACTGCTCTGAAGAAAAGAAAATCAGCTTTTATCTGTGCAACTGATTTTTCCTATATAATTAAGACATGTGGCTGATTCTCACACCTGGGGCTCCGAAAGGGGCAGAAATCATAGGGGCTGACATGTATCTGTGTTCTCAAAACATCAGAATTACCGCTATAGATCATTGTGTTAAGAGGCTGAGTACTACTTGATTTTATTGTAGTAAAATTAAAACTAAAAATATCTACTGCTTAAAACCTAACATTCTTGGAGATGTTTGTATTTTCTGATTTTGAATATGCACTATGAAACAATGCCATTGCGGTATTCCTGTCTAGGAAAGGTTTTTGTAAGACAAGGAAATATTTAGAAGTAAATGAGTCAACAATTTAGGATAATAATAAAATAAAGACCTCCAATACTTTGAATGAAATAATAGGGAAGGGAAAACTTACAGCATGTTGAACTAATTTGTCAAAAACATGTATAATATTACCAAATTCAATAAAGAAATGTACTTGTTTAAACACACAGAGCAAAACATTGTGATATGTATCCTGTTACTCGCTGAAGACATTTGTCTTCTGTTGCCTAGACAGACTGTCACCATGTTCTCATCCATCTTGGTAATTCAAAGGATACAACAGAACTATTGATTTGTGTTCATTCTTATATTCCTGTGCATGATAATTGCTAAGGGAAGTAAAATTATTTATCAGGCAGCTGCAGTATATTTTACTGTGTCTGATGTTCACTATGCATTTAAATAAGAAAATATCAAGTTATGATATTCCAATTCCTTAATGAGATTATTCCATTTTGTACACATCTGTGATTAGTGTTTACAGTACCTCAATGGAAAGCAATGTGCCTGGAGAAACTTGTAACACTATTATGTATGTTATTCCTAATTTAACTCAACTGATTAACTGAGATTTTTTACACTGTACCTTAACTAACAAAAAAAAATTATTTGTCTCTAAAGCACAGGTTTAAGCAAATTGGAAAAAAATAGTCAGGCTGTACACTTAACTACTTATTTTAACTTTGTAAAGATAAAAATATCTTTTTGATACTTAAATACATCTATGTGTTTTCTTGTCATGCTCTGTGCAAGCACCTCAAACCACACTAAATGGACAATACACAAATTCTAATATTAAACAGCCCACAGGCTGAGCCCCTGTAAAGTCTTTAAAGTTCAGACTCATTGACCTGCTGTGTGCAGCATTTTCTCAAATGAAAAGTGGAAAGGAATTAATGATGATTAACAATCCTCTTCCCTTCTTATCTTACAGCAAGGAAGAGTCATGTTCCTGTACTTTTTTAGGAACACTTTAACAACTACACAGCAAATTCAAAGACAGTCTTACTCTTCGACCTCAAATAGGTAAAGCAAGCATCACTCACAATTCCATTTGAACATCGTACAAACTCTTAAAGTTCCCCAATTTTAATAACATTAATATTTGAAAATACTAAATGTCTGCTGGTTTCCATTTGTCTGGAGGAAATAAGAGGTTGTAGTTTACAGTAAAGGAGATAAATAAGCTATACAGCTACATCACTTCCAGTAAATTGAAGCAGCAAAAGCCCTTCATTGGACCAGAGGGCAGCTGGCCAGTGATCACACTGCCAACCATGTGCATTCAAACTCTGACCTCATGCTCACCAGCAAAGAGGATGGCCCCACCTCCTGCAGCCAGCTGACCCCTGTCCATCTGGGAGAAAGCTGCTGACCTGCCCCATACCCTTCACACAGTTTTATAGGTTGAACAGTCACCTGGCAGTGCAGTATGCCAGTAACCTATAGATTTCCAAAAGCAATGTTTAACTTTTCATAGAATAGTTATGATGCTAACAGGCTTTTTAAGAGATGATATTCAGCATAGGTAAGCAGTGACTCAGAACATTTATACTGATCAGTCTCTGCCAAGTCAAACAAATGAGAGCGTTTTCACTGCTTTTCAGATCAATATGTGTTCCATTTCTGGAAACTGCTGGCCTACATCTCAACAGTTATTGGTAAGGCATGTGCAATCCCAGCAAGGGAACTGTAAGAATTTTCAGGAATAAATCCCATAGCTGTGGATTGCTGCTTCTTCTGTAACTGTACTCTGGGACCCCCAGGGGCACCACCACCTTTGACCATCATGGACAGCACTCCTGCCCCCAGGCCTCCCCTTCTCCTGCCCACATCAGAGGACTCCACAACAGTCCCCCAGGTCTGTCAGCCCCTGCCCCAATGATCCAGTTGGCTTTCTGGGCTGCAAGAGCACATTGCTGAGTCATGTTGAGCTTTTGGCCGACAGACACCCTCAAGTCCTTCTCCCCAGGGCTAGTCTTGATTCATTCTCCTCCCAGCCTGTACTTGTGCTTGGGATTGCCCCAAACAACATGCAGGACCAGCATGTTAGCCTCACCACACAGCTCAGAGTCGTCAGCAAGTTTGTTGAGGGTAAATATATACATGTGTGTTCTATATATATATGTATATACATGTATGTACATGTATGTATATGTATATATATACACACACATGTGTATATATACATGTGTATATATATGATATATATAATATATATACACACACACACACATATATATACATACATGTGCGTATACGTGCACACACACTGCATTTATATGTACAGTGAACTATGCACCTCCTGCAGCATAATTTTTGACTTCTAATTCTGGTGGACTTTTAAAGAAAAAGATTTTGCTAAACAAAAATTAAGTGAAGACTAGTAAGAATCTAGTATATTCAATACAAGCCACAACTCTAACAAATAGGGATAGCATTGTGTTAAAATGTAAGTTTCAAGCTGAGGTTAATAATGAGAGATTTCTAAAGATAAAAGCACATAACACATACTAAAATGGAACTGTCTGGTCTGTTCCTGACAGCCTACAGTCCTCTGAGGTTCTCAGTATCCTCAGCATGCATTGATCATCACAGCCATAAGAGCTGTGTTGGTTTAATGCTTTTAAGGGATTCTCAGCAATCTGCCTTTTAGGTGGAAGTGCTTGAATTTTTTTGGCTGAGATTTCATCAAAACAATGACTCAACAGAAAACAGCAAAGAAAAAGGGTCATTATTTAATGCATGGGGAATCAGTCATTGGTGGGTAACATGTTGCAGTAGTATTTTCACCCTTAACAATTAAAACCAATATACAGGATTCAGACCTATACAAGGCTTCTTTTACGTATACACATGTAAGGGTAGTTGCAGTTCTGCATGTCAAATATACATAAACATCAGCAAGATATCTTTGCATGTGTTATCAGCAAAATCAAAACTGTGATTTCAAATCCTCAAATATACATTTTCTGACTTGCCACATGTGCTTTTAAAACCTTAGTGTTCCCTACACTTAATACCTATATTTCACAGTTATGATATGCAATGCAGTTAGAGATGTCTTTCTCAAGTACAGTTTTCAGGGGTTCGGCATCACCATACAGACTTTCTGTATGATATCAAAAGTATTTCCAGGACATGCTAACAGGATATGTCAAACTGTTTAGCAATTAATATCCTTTATTTGTCCCTGTCTCAGTACACATATATTGGAGACAAGAAACTGAGTTACTTCAAAATTCACATTTGAAATTACAATGTGACTGAGCATGCACTATCTTGACACTGAATGGGATTTGGTCTTTTCATCCCAGTCTTTCCTGATGCTTAAAATGAGCTCAAACTACTTTCCCCCAGGGCAGCTTTAGCATGATCATTTTTAGACTCTGTTCTTCCTGTCACGCCCGCAGCCTAGCCAGCCCTTTCATTCTAGCAAAGCCCTATGCATTCATTTGCATGTAGGAGTATTAAATTACTCAACAATTCAAATATTTCAGAATAGGAGATGACAGACATAAGTCATATTAAATACAGAAGGCAATTGTAACACATATAGTATGCATGTTCATCACTATTTTTTGTTATCTCAATCAAAATGGAAAAATCCTTTTCTTTTGTTATCTTCTAATTTAATGAATCATACTACATTTTTTCAATTTTTTAAAAATTTAATTCTCTCTCTGAAGAAGTGGTTTTAATCAAACACTGAAGCACAACATAATACCATCTTCTCAACATAGCTTTAGATGAACACTTTTTGTAGTGTTTCAGGTTTGCTCATCAGTTTATATAAACTGATCAGCTTGAGTTAGGAGAATTTGTACCTGCTGTTTTCTTCTGCTTCTTTTTGCATACATTACATGGATAAATAGCATAACTTAGAGACAAAAAGAATAATGTTGATCGCAGCCCATTAAGAATAAAATTAAAGTTAATAAATCACACTGTTAACATAAACGGTGTATTCGCTCTCAATACATAACCTAAACCAAAGCCATCTGATTTCTGAAATTCATGTTGTAGCCATCCACAATTACTGAACTCTGTAGGAATAGATGACTTACAATTTTTCACCTTGGAAATCAGACTACCTCTTTAAATGTTCTGACCAGTCTTCCAAACAGCCTACAAAAACTGGTTCATAAAAACTGCTTGCTGTATGTTTGCTACTCCTTTGGAAAAGGAAGTAATTGATATTTCATTTTGAAATAACCATTTTATATAGTTTGTTCTTACCAAAAAAAGTTGGAAGAAAAATAGTGGAAATAACTTAGATCTCCATAATGGATCCATTCCAAAATACAAATCAGTGAAATCCTACAATAGCAGCTCTACTAATTTGTCCAGTTTCTCAGAGGGGAAAAGGTAAAAATTAAAAGTGCGACAAGCTAAAATGCAGAAATTGATTTGTGTTATAACGTATTTGGAACAACTGTAACAAATGCAAACTCTTTTAATATTTGTAAGCTCATAAATATTGGCATCAATGGGACTTGAACAATAGTAGTCAAGGAGAGGCCACTGTTCTCTTCTCTGCTGGGCCAGATATTTAACTTCCTGTTAAATCCACTATTGCTTGCTGGGTTTGGTCTTCTTATAGCTAGTTCAGTGAAACACTACAGAAAAATTAATCTTAATACAGTTAAGTAAGAACTAGTAAAAATGACAGATTTTGTCTTTTGCAACCATATCTCCCTCTCTTTCATACGCAGCATCAGTTCAGATTTGACACTTGCCACTGACCTCAATTGCTACTACTGAAGATACAGGATTAGTTGTGCTAACAAGTAGTGGGGAAAGATTGGCATCTGATATAAGTCAGCTACTAGAAAATGGTTTTGGAAAAAGCAGCACAAACAGAAACTGTATTATCTTTGAGAAATAATAGGAAATCATTAGTACAATTTGAGCTTCATCTTGGGAAAATTTAGTGGAATATGAAATGCTTTATGAAAAATGAGTTGGGAAAGATCCATGTTCATTCATGTCAGCTGTCCAATGTTGTGAGCTGTAATTCATGCTTTCCTGTCTATCACATTTTTTTGCCTAAGTCTGCCTTATGTCCCTTCTAATCTTCAGGACTGAAGAGGCTGCAAGCAGGAGGTTCTAGATATTCCTCCCAGATCTCTATTATCATCCATGTTTCTTTTTTTTATAACTACCTTTGCCCTGGAAAGCAAAGGGTTGAGGTTATGCTCTCAGTATTTCTCACTGCAGTAGATGTTAATGTGGCTGCACGAGGAGCAGGGTTCCATGCTTAGATTGTCTGTGGCTTTGGTGTGCTGCCAGTCAAAAAGCAATAATGGAAACCCCAACAGGAAAACAGCAATTCTCTGTAGTTTATTGCCCAGTCAAATCTGAAGATAATTTCCTGGCATGAACCACTGGTATTTTCCTGGCACCAGAACTTTTTCTCTGTCAGAGTTCCTACAAACAGTGCTACAAACAAGCTAACCCCAAAAAGAGTCCAATAACTTTTCATAATGGAAAGTGTTGCTAAGTTATCCAAAATAAAAGATTATTATGCATATGCTAAAAATTAGACCTAATTATTCATTCTGTAATATTGGCCTCTCTTGGAAAGGGAAGACTAAATGATTTTAATTTCTTTGTGTTCCCTGTAGTATAGAAATATTATTTGTGCACATATTTTGTGTTATTATACATGCGAGGTAGTGTATAGTCACATATAAGTGCAATGAGAAACCTTTTTGTTATTTCCCAAAATATTTGAAAATAAATTATCTTAAAAATTCAGGAATACACACTAACATTTTACAAAGAGTTTTTGAGTACATTCACTGCTATGTCATATAGATTTTTAAATGGTTATATACATTTTATTTTGTTATTTGTTTTAGCTGTAAGACTCCCACTACCTCTTAGCTGCAACAGGTACAGACTGCTTGTAAATTTTTATAATGTCTGTCCTAGACAAAAGTTGCACATCTTAAATCATCCAGTTAAAAAAGACACATGGCACAGAACCACCTATCAGGAGTCTAATCATTCATTTTATTTCTGCACATAGACAATTCAGACTGGAAAAACTGGGGGGTTGGAATTCGTGAAAGAAAAGCTGTTGTTGAAAATCAGGGATTCACAAAAAGATGGGGTCCATTAAATAAAAGTAAGGGAAGAAGTGCAAGCAGCAGCCCAAAACAAACTGGCACAACTTTCAGCCTAGTCTTTCCAAAGCAGATGGCTGGGATGGAAAATGGATATCTAGTGAACAGAGCAAATTGGTGAGTGGGTGCTTGAGATATCCAGGCAGGGTAAAAGCTCTAATTTTGTTTGTTCTCAACTGATCCACAGTACCTATAATCAATATAGGCTGTTGCTCACTCCATTTGTGTAACAATGTTTTTAAGCATTAGTCTGGCTTCAGAATGTAACTTTGGAACAATATTATGAAAGGATGAATGAAAGAAAGAAAAATTAAAATGAATCTCTACTTTTACAATAAAAGGCTTGATATGGGCTTTGAGATGACTGAAGTAAAGTACACTATTTTGATTGGCAAAATTCCAGGTATAAAAGACTTAAGTAGTTTTAGGATCAGTATCACTGGAATGTTGTAAGTGATCTCCCTCTAAAACTCTAGAGGAATAGTAAAAGAGAATTATGAAAAAGCTGTGAAGTTCAAGAGCAGGACCACAGAATTATTCCTCCTTGAGCTACTAGATCTATTACCATTTGGGAGTTTCTTTTGTTTGAAATCTCTGTGTTTTAGATTTGAGGAGGAAGGTGTGCAAAGTTCCCAGGTTAAGACATATTCAGGACATATTCAGGTATGTTATTAAAATGGCCTTAAGCTGAATCACCAGGTCAACCTCAGTTCTTCCAAAAGTTCAACTCAATTGTACCTCACAGTGACCTGAGATCTTCCTATGAATATGAATTGCACATGATCTGAGGTATTTTTGTTGAAGTTAGAGACAGAGACTGGGATCCATCTAACTTTAGGGTCGTATCTGAAAATTTGTTGCTAAACCTGTTATAACAAATTGAAGCTGACTTTGCAGTTAGTGCAGATAAATAGATAAATGAGATGAAATCTCCTCTAGAGGTGCTTAACTTTCCATTAAGGAATGTAACACTAATTAGTTTTCAGTTAGGTTGCTGGCTTTGAGAGATATAGTTTCTGTTGAAATTAATCCCAGAATGTTAAAACACAATCTACTTTTACAAATGCTATTTTCTATATTATCTAATTTGTATTTTGACAGCGGCGTCTTTATGAATTATCAGTATACTTAGATTTTTTTTGGTACAATCCCTGAGTAAGGACTTCATTAATGGAACCAAGTCATCTAATATGATGATTGGAAAGCAAGCCAATATTTAAGGCTATAGAGTATACTTTAACTGCTGTCCTGCTCTGAAGTGCTGTTATAGGCCTGAAATAAACATAAGTGCTGATTTCACAAATATTTTCTTGGTGCTTGGCACCTGAAATTGATCACAGAGATCTGACCTTTCTAAAAGACAACTGGAAGACATATGAGTGATGCCTTCTTTTTAGTAGTTGAGTGGCTAATACACTAAATCAGTAGTTTTATTCTATTCTTTATTTGAAGATCATACATCTTGACCTTGCATAGTCAATATACTGAAAACTCTCATAGATAAAGAAAATCTTTGTTAAAAATTCCATAAGAGTAAAATACCTTCAGTATTTCTTGGACCAAAAGAAAATTAGGCTCTAGTCCAGCAGTTTGGGGCATTCACTTGAAAGAAGAGACCTGAGTTGCACTCTGTCCTTTAATAATAGTCCCTGTAAAGATAGTCTCTGTATTAGGTGTTAAGCATTTGATCCTGCAAAAATTGGAAGTGCATTGTCTTCTCTGTGAAGTGCCCTATTCATGAGGCTACAAGTCACACAGATGTGCTTTTTTGGCTGGTAGATACATAACTGCTGCAAACAGTGAAAAAAAAATCAACAGAAGGGATTCTAAGGAAGCCTTTCTGTGGAAGGCGATGAAGAGAATAAGATAGACTAAGTAAGCATTTACAAGGCTAGACTGGTGTTTGGATGACTTTCCTAAAAATAAGTAAATACAAGAAGAGATGGAGAATGTTGCACTCCCCATCATGGAGGCTGGATAGCTGTAACGTGAGAGTGACTCAGCAGTGCTGGCACCACCACGCACACACTCCACGGAAAGGAATGCTGTCCAAGGAAAAGGTTTTTAAGGTTTCAGAGAGCTTTTACTATGAACATGGCAACCAGTTGCTAAAGACCATGAGAAGACAAAAGATAAGACCGCCTTGCAGCCAACTCTCACTCAGATTTCTAGTCCTTATGGGTGCCATTCTCAGCTGTTTTATCCCTCAAGACTGTGATGCAAATATACCTCCTGACTGGCTGCTGCCTATAAGTAGCAATGGGGCTTGTGCAGTTCCAGGCACTTTCCTCTAATTGTGACAGTATCAAAAGGCACTGGAAGCCAAGGGATTACTTTCTGAAACTGCCTTGAACTCACTACTAATTAGTGTTTTGTTTGATAGCCCTTTCATAGCTGGATGCGGCTGGATGAAAATAAACCACAAAGGGAGCATAGTTCTGTTTAATTTTTACTTAGTTTGTATAGAGTAGTGAGACTGCAGTAGTCTTAATTTGTAATATGTTGTAAATTCATTTAGTAAGTTTATGCAGTTCAGAACTTTCTTTTTGTTACTTCTTACAAGTCTAACCAAATTAATACATTTTATGAATCAGATCATCTGATATTACTCAAACTAATCTGGTGATCTCCTACTTTATTACAATATTAGATATCACTAAGGTTTGTTATTAAACTTTCCAATACCCTGAGGGCATTCTTTTTGTGGTAGAAAAGCAGGGCTGTGAGAGAACTCTAGATTTTCAAAATCAGACTAGTTGTCTTGTCACATTTATATGAAAAAGTAGTTACTTCAGTTTATAAAATAAACAATCAGAAATAAAAACTTCTCTCACTTTGGCTTTAAAACCTACATTCATAAACCCTAATGAGATTATTGCACATACAAGTGCTTCACAGTTCCTGGGGCCAGTAGCCTGCCCCTCCTGCATCCTGCATCTGTATCAGATCAAAATCTGATAGGAATTCACCTACTGAACAATAGTATCCAGGCCCAGGACAGCAAGATGTACAGGTCAGATGGAAATGTAGGTTTAAACCACCCTAAAGGGCTAAAACCCAGGAAAATTATGTATTTTAGATAGCAAATATTGATTGTTTTAAAGATTCATCCTTTTTAGCCAGAAGTAGGATAATTTTATCTTTGTGAGACAGGCAGTGCATCTTTTACTTCTCTCCTAGTCCTCACAGGCTTAAATCTTATTTTCTTCTTAACAGATGTTTGACATCTTTCTCAGAAACTTAAAGAACTTGGCAGTATCCCTTGCAGTTTTGGCAGTATCCCTGCAGTTTAACTACTGTTTTGGTTTTGAGTTCAGGTACTTGAAAATGTCTCACTACCTACAGATTAAATTTAAAAATTGCTTTTACCTATAGGTTAATCTCCTTAATCACATTTTAGTGACTGAAGTATGGTTGTCTCCATTCACCTCCACTAACATAATATTCTTCAGATAAAGCTTGCTTTTGCCTTGACAAGGATCTTAGGACATGTTAATGCTAGCTCTCTGACAGGAGCTAACAAAAAGACTTCTGAGTGAAGCAGTTCCGCTCTGCAGGGTAGACTCTTATCATCTTGAATGTGTGATCAACCATGACTTCAGAATTTCAGTGAGGAGATAGGTTGTCACAGAGCTGTGCAAGGGGCCAGCCCTGGCCATGTGGGCTGAAAATCTTCAGTTCAAAGAACCTATACTTGTGCAGAAATGAGTCATTCTTCTAAACTGACCTGCAGCATTGGAAGTACAGTCAGCTGTCACATTGCTGTGGTAGCAGGTTTGCAGTGCCATGGTAGTGTTTTCAACATAGGTACCTACATTAAGAGTATTCTTGGAACTACAGTTTGTTTTCAGAAACTGGGGGCTCTCAAATAATGTTGAGGCCACTGATATGTGATTTATACTCAGTTTCTCCCTCTTAAATAGAATATCTGCCAAGCATTAGGGATAGCTCTCGCTGCTACTGCAAGGATTGGCAGATGGAAAGGTCTTACAGAACTATTTGAATACAAATGCAGTAAAACAGTATGTGAATAATTTTGGCCTGCAGCACCCAGTGGAAGAATAAAGAAAATCATATTTAGAAGGACAGACCCAGGGAAGTCGTTGCTAGGCTTCAAAGCCACTGAATATCAGTGATGGCTATAAGCATAGAAGGAACATGAGGGATCCTGTGTGTGCTTATGTCTTGGTAGCATATACACTGTTCCTAGGAGACCCATTAAACAAATTAAAATGACAGAACCCAAGGCAGAGCTTAACCAGGAAAGGAGCACAGATATTTTTTAACTTTTTTTTTTTTTTCACAGACTAGACCTGAATGCCTGTAGGATATCTGTGAAGAAGGGACTACTTTAATCTCTGAAGAGTGTAATTTTATGGCCTAGGACACTGGTCTTTTTCTTGTTGTGGCATCTTTTTAACTACAAACCTGTGTTTATCAGTTTTGACTCGTAAGGTACCAGATAATTCCTTTTTATTTTTTAATTGGATTGTTTTTATCTGACACTGCAAGAAATTATTTTGGCATAAATACAGTTATTGAATTCCTTTTTAGCTGGGCATCAACTTCATATAGCAATTCACTAAATTAATAGTATTTGAGGAAGTAAAAAGAATAGCATAGTCAGAGTAGCTGCTTCTTAAATGAAGCCAATTTCTTCTTAAGCCTGAAGCAAAGCATAGACTGCAGGGAAAAAAAACCTGTCAAGCATTCAAAGGAAGATCCACAAAACCAAGATGATACCTGTTGTTTTCTGGGCCATTACTTATTTATCTTTTCCCCAGTGTGTATGAAAAGATTTTGAATAAAGTCTATTTTCTACTCCTCCCACCCTGGAATTACTTATTCCTTCTGTCAAAGCTGAATATCCAGTCCCTGACCAGCCTTTAGCACATACAAGCACAGAGCAGAATGCTGGTACACATGAAGAGTTCAGATGGAGCTGTAGTGAACAACCCACATGAGTCCCAGCTCTTCTCTCACTCCAGCCCGAACCTCTCTTCCTCCATTTTACAGAGGCTTTATTAAAATAATAACAACACATGTCAAATCTAAGATTTACCAAGTTACTGATGTAAAAAAACAACTTTGCCCACCATGTAGTGGGATCAATCTGAATTTCTGCAATACTGAAAGACCCCATAGGATTGTTGGAAAATTGTAAAGAACTTTGGTGGAACAGCTGAAGTCAGAGTTGGGTAATTGATAGTTACAATTGCTACTTATGCTTTCCCTTTGTGTCAAACCAGCATAAATTTCTTGTGAAAGGTCAGAAGGCAACCAGATAAAATCAATTCATAGGATTAGGAAACCTGATGAGGTTAAGAGAATTTGAAAAAATCCACTATTTTCAAGTGAGAAATTTCTCTTAAGGTTTAAGTTGACTTAGGTAAATCAGTTGAATTTATTACCAGTCAAAATCAGAGCAGGATAATGAGAAGCAAAAAAAATCCTAAAAACACCTTCCCCTTCCTCATCCCCTTTTCCTGGGTTTAACTCTATTCCCAATTCTCTACTTTCTGCCCCTGAGTGGTGCAGAGAGGCAGAGAATGGGGGTTATGTTCAGTTTATCACATTGTTTCTGCTGCTGCTTCTTCCTCAGCGACAGTCCTTCCCCTGCTCCAGCCTAGGGTACCTCCCATGAGAGACAGTTCTCTATGTGAGAATGGAAGTCCTTCCCATGGGCTACAGTTCTTCACAGACTGCTCCAGTGTTGGTCTCCCATGAGATCACAAGTCCTGCCAGCAAACCTGCTCCAGCGTGGACTCCTCTTTCCACAGAGCCACAGGGCCTGCAAGGAGCCTGCTCCAGAGTGGGCTTACCACAGGGTCATAGCCTTCTTCGGTGGGCATCCACCCACTGCAGCATGGGCTCCTCCATGGACTGTGAGTGAGTCTCCACTGGGAACCTCCGTGGGCTGCAGGGGAACAGCCTGCGCCACCATGGTCTTCACCAGAGGCTGCAGGGGATTCTTTGCTTCAGCGCCCGGAGCACCTGCTCCTTCTACACTGACCTTGGTGTCTGCAAGGCTGTTCCTCTCACATATTCTCACTCCTGTCTTCTCTGGCTGCAATCCCATCAGTACAAATAATTCACTCCTCACCCCCTCCACCCCCTCCCGCCCCCCTCCC
>VWZD01005134.1:465115-477223 GCA_013396695.1 Sakesphorus luctuosus | reverse complement strand
CCCCCCACCTTAAATATGTTATCACAGAGTTGTTACCACTGTTGGTGATTAGCTTGGCTTTGGCCAGCGGTGGATCTGTCTTGGAGCCAGCTGGCACTGGCTCTGTCAGACATGGAGGAAGTTTCTGGCAGTTTCTAAGAGAAGCCACCCATGTAGCCCACTCCACTACCAAAAACTGGCCATGCAAACCAGATAGAAAGACATATGGAATTATTTTTAAAAGTCACTAGTCAAGATGACAAACAGCTTGACCCTTGGGTCATCTGATACATAAATTGAAAGTTATATAATCGAAATGGGAGAAGGATGGGTGTAATGGAAATTGTTCTGAATTACTTGGAATATAAATTAATCAAATGATCAACCTGACATAGTCTGATGCATCAACATTTTATTTTGAGAAAGATTTAAGTTCCTAAAAGTAAGTGGGTCAATATGTCTGCCCAAAGAGGAAAAGGTCTATTTCCTTTTCTATGGCAGTGAAATACACATCCACCTTCAATTTTAAAGACCAGCACACAAAACTAGACCTTCACCCAGAGTCAGTGGAAGGCAGTGCTGGTGGACAGCATGACAGCAATTCCAGCAGATTGGAGTACATCTGCTGCTATGTCCTTGTACCTGAGTCAAAGTCCATTGTCAATGACAATATTAATATTAAAACCAATGGACATTCAGGCAAGGATAAAAAAAAAAGAGAGAGAGAAAAAAACACCTCTTGATATTTTAAAAACTGAATTAATGACAATTTATTTTTCTATTTTTAGTGGACTTAATCAGAGAACTTTTGGAAACATTACGGGATTCAATTAACATTGTAAATATTTCAGTCACTTTGTGCTTGCACAGGTCTTTCAGTGTGTGGGCAGACTGTTCTGGGAAATGATTCCAAAGGTCCTCAATAGATGTCCATTTTGTATTTAAAATATTCATGTTTTGTTGCATTGTCATGAGCAAGTTATGTTTAAAATACTGTATATAAGGATGAAAAAGTAAATAAAGGAGCAGAGAGAAATAGTTTTGCATAATTTACTTAATTTTTTTTAAAATACATGTCTTCAAATCCATCAGTCTTTGTATTTTAAGAATAAAAAATTAATGTAGTTACATTTTAGGTGCTTTTAGGTAGTATAGTTTTGAAAATATCTTTGTATTATAGATTTCCCACAAGTTTTTATTTTACCAGCTTCTGATTTCCCATCTGTGTATGGTACACTAAATTTACAGAAATGCATAGTAACTAGTAATTTTTTTTTTGTAAATCTGTAAGCTTGAATTGCTCTTGAGATGTTAAAGTTTTAAATAATAGATCAAAATCCTATAAAATGAAGATCAGAAGGCTGTAGTTTTGTTCTATCATTAAAAAGTATGATACTGACTGAACCGGGACAATGCTTAAACATAGGTAACAGTGGTATACTCTGTCCTTAAATTTCATCCACTTTGGAAGAAATTACATAATCATGGAATTATTTCCTAGAGCTTTGGAATTACTTATGTGGAAAATTAAATAAATGCAAGTTGAGACTACACTTAATACTCTATTCAGAAAAAGAATGACTCATCATCCATTTATTTGCTCCACGGGTGAACTGAGCTTTGCTGTAGTTGACACTAATACAGCCCAACTCCTGAAATAAAGCAAATCCACTTGTTCTGGCACAAACAGCAAATAAACTGCATCATTAGGAGCAGATTTAAGAACATTTGCTGAACTTTTAACATTTTCATATTTATTACTTTATTTATTCTTACTGGAGCTGGAAGCATATTTTCCCCCCACAAACTTTCTAAATGTTTTCCCGGTTTTTAAATTTCCTCTCTGTTGATTTTTCTGACCTTCTCTATTATGCACATCTCTAAGAGACCTGTTAGAAGTACAACAAAATACTGTCAACTTCTTCAAAAAGAAACTGCTGGAATCATTAAATTCCTTTTCTAACAATAAGAAGAAAGGAGCAAGGGTAAGTTTTGAAAGTTTAGAAACTACTCAGGATATGAAGGTTTTAAAATTTGGGTTCATATTGGATTTTCTAAATCTTATGGATGAGAATGCTCATTGTAGACTACAGATATTTTAGGAGTGAAAGTGCTCTTACCAAAATGAGAAACTGGCAATTTGAAAGTACTTGTTCTCTGAGAAAAACAGACTCAAAAAGCTGGTTTAGTTCTTTATTCTTGTGAACTGCAAATATCTCTATCTCTTGTTACATATTAAAAAATTACATTCAGATCTGCTCAGTTTTGATCAAATAAATTGTGAAATAATTATAACATTTGTCTNACACTTATACAAGTTAGCTATAACAACAATTTTCTACTTCTTACTGAAAACAGATTTCATTACTCTAGATTCATAAAATACTTTAAAAGACACCCAGCAAGGCAAAAGACAGAACATAACAATAAAATGTTTCTACTCCTTTGAAACTAAAGCAAAATACAATGTAGCCGCGGCAGGAGCAACACTCAGCACAGCAGGACAGCAGCAGCACATCCTGCCTCCACCGGAGACATGATGGAACTGAGAAACTCCTCCTACCTATCTCAGCTTTGCGTAATCTGGTATGAAATATTTCTTTGTTTGCTTAAATCAGGTGACACCTGTCTCTCCTAATCTACATAGATTCTTTGAGCCTGCTAATTTGAGGCCTAGCTAAAACTACCACACCATGGTTTATAGCTAATAAAATGCCAACATGATTTTCATATTATTTTCTGTCTTCTAAAGACCTTCTTTTGTATAGTGTTAGGAGTCTTAAATTCATTCAGTGATTTTTCCTGAAAGTGTTTGTGCTGTGGTCCAGTAAAACTTAAACATATGTGAAGTATTGATTCTGTAGCTTCTTTAAAAATGGACAAATCTTTACAAGTGGGATAAGTATCACTTCACAGCCATCTCCTGAACTAGAATATACATTGCCAGAAGGAGGTATTTCCACTGGTGGTTTTTTCTTTCGTTTGGTTTGGTTTGTTTAATTTCATGCTGCTAGTATGCTATCCTGAATTAGACATATAATGGATTCTTAAGTTTTAGGTTCTTACTGAAATGTTCTGCCTAAAATAATTCTTTATAAAGAAATTGGAGATATTTGGGGGTTTTTTAATGCTCCAAAGGTTCTTTCTTCAGAGGTCCTGGAGTGTAGCGACTTTTAATCCTGTGTTTAGCATGTTGCATTTTGCTTAAACTGTCGAGTTGTTAGTATTACACATTTTAAATGGGTTTTTAATACACAATTATATAACTTTTTACTTAAGCATATATAAATTGATAAAGATATTGTATAGTGTTAAAGCTTTTTTCACCTTTCATTTTGCCATAATGCTTGACTATTGTTTATAGAGTTGGTTGAACTCTTTCTGACCTTTTAATATGGTCAAGTATCTTAAAATATGTTAATGGAGAATTTGCTTCTTTGTTCCAATTTGGTGATGATTTGTATGTCCTGTAGTTTTATATATTTCGTTTTAAGATTGCCAGATGAATACCATCCATGAGTGATTTGTCCAGGTTTTTCTTTGTGTACTTCTACAGTCCTGATAAGTAAGTGGGAACTGGTTAAATTTCATAGAGCTATACTGTAAATGCATAAATTCAGTATATGATAAATCATATACTGAATTTGCTCAATTTCAGTTGTTGCAACATTGCAATAGACCAATGGATTAACAAAGTGGGTGTTTATCTTGTTGTCTGGCTATGCGCTTTGTGTACCTGATCAATAAACTAATTCTGATCAGACAGATGACTTCATTGTATCTTTCTGAAAGAAGCAAAGGTAACAAAATCAGGCTGCTAATTAATCAATTACAGATAAATATTCTCTGAACAAATCTCGAACTAAAAACAAACTGGATAAAAATCTACAAATGTATTTTAAAAAACAGACAAACAAAAAAACCCAAACAAAAACAAAACAAAAAAACCCCAACCCCTAAACAAATCAATCAAAAAAACCCTACCAAATCCCCAGAACAAAGCAAAATAAATCCACAGAAAAGCAGAACTCTTATATTACCAGCTTCGTTGTGCACGAACATACAAGATTCCCTTTCTTTGTATTCTACTTCTGATGAAAGTTGGCTTTCTAAATGAAATGGTAAAAGTAGATTGTTACATTCAATATGAATTTCCTACATGTAATATAATCTCCTTAGTTCTAGTTTATATCCTTTGCATTCTCTAAACAATTTTATTCTCATTTGGATGTAATATTTTCTTTGTGCATTTGTACATTTACTTATATCTTAGATAAGCTTAAGCTACATGTATGATTCTCTCATCTTTTCTTCTCAAATAAATTCTGTTATTTTATTTTCAGCGTGGTCTGTTTTTCCACTTCTCTATGCCTGAAGTAGAATACTTTTTGTCATGTAAATCACACGTACTTTTTGAAAGACATTTTTCTCTTCCATCATCTGTTATATAATGGCAAACTCCTAAGGACTCTTTATTGTCATAGACTACTGAAATCTATTTCAATTCATTTGTAGTAATGTTGTCATGTGCAAGACAGGTGCTTACATCTAATCTAGTTACTGACTTTATATACAGTGGAGGGAAATCAGATTTTGCATGGGATGACTCATCTCAGCCAAAGATAGGTACTTGCATTTTGGGCAAATAAACTGCCGGAAGAGCCTTTTTCAATCTCCAGACTGTAAAGGGTGTCTGTGGTGACTGCACTACACTTAGACACATGATTTTTGAATGCCTAGAGCTAGGTGAGACAACCAACTTCTCTAATTTGCTGAGGTGAATAACTGGGGCTTAACTTTGAACTGAAGAATTAGCTCAAGGAGGAATCCTAGGAATTCAGAAACTGTAACTTAATTATCCCAAATGACATATCACCTTCTTTATACCTGTCTCAGGTTTGGCCTAGTTTTTTACTAACCCTGGACTGCTTTCTTCTCTCTTCTCCGAGCTTTCTCAGCAAGGGAAGAAAAAAACTGCAAAGGGAAAAAAACTCAAAAGAAACTGAACTGACTCAAAAAGGAATTATATTTCTTAACATCCACAAACATGTATGCAATTTACACACTATGTGGACTCTACACCAGGGGAAAGGGAAAAAGGGAGAAGGGAAGGGGCAACAAGAAACAAAAAGGAATGAACTAAAACAGAACAAATGAAACTAATGAATACAATTCAAAACTTCAAGAAAGGAGAGAAACAGGCAACGATACAATCTCACCAACGTCCAGAGCCAGGAAAACACTAACAGAGACACGGGACTATCTAAGCTCCCCCGGTTCTCTCCCGAGCTCCCGGAAACAGGGAAGAACTCCCCCCCTCCTACTCTTACGTGGAAAACACGTGTGGAATACTTTGTAATGTCCACTTCCTTAGTTACACTGGTTACTGAGGAAGCCATGGATCAAACCCATTACAATACCCTAGTTTGCCCATTAGTTCTTGCTGTTGTTGTTGTTATCCTTCAAGGGAGAAATTTGTATCAAAGGAAGACTTGCATATAGGGAAAGCATGGTGAAAATAAAAAGAAATGGAAGAAGTAAAAGAAGGGTACAAAACTACTTATATTTTCATCATGTGAAAAGGAAAATTAGAAAGTCATGTAAATGGAGGTTTTAGAAGAAGTGGAACAGCTCTAAATCTTGGAGATAAGGTTGAAAGGGAAATTCAGTCTTACTGATTGTAGTAAGGTTAGGAAAAACAGATTAAGTGGAGACTGTGCTATGATCACAGATTTTTCTGAGTGTGTTTGAGCTACCTGCAATGGATAAGCTACAATATAAAGGTCAAAAGGAACAGAAGAGGTAGAACTTCAAATATGGGCAAGCAAAATATAAGATCTGGTGTTTACTTCCATGTGGAGAGGAGAAAATTAAATAATAGAGTCACACTTTCTGTGTCGGTTTTGTTAGCATCACAGGTAAGAAAGAAGAGAACAGATATTCTAGACTGCATTTTATTTGCTGTTCATTTATACTTAAGCATTTTTTTTCTGTGTTCAGTTGTTATTTTTTACTTTACTAATTTTTTAAAATTATCTCAAATTAGTGAAAAACAAGCTCTCTCAGTGAAGATATGTTATATTCCATGGCATTTACTGAGCCACATTTTCAGTTACTTCTTGATGGCATCTCAAGAATGATAACATAAAATAGAGCTGTAACATACATAATTTTATTTGATATGTTTTGATGAACTAAGAACTGGAAATGTAGTTGTCATAAATCATGTTATAGCATAAGCCAGCATTTGTTGTACACCAGGAACTCGCACTGAACTCCTCTTGAGTCCTAGGCTCACCAAGTATGTGAAACTATTTAATGTCTTGAAAGAAAATAAGTACTGATCTATTTTTTAACTGAAGTTGATTTATATGATTTATATAGGTTGAAGCCTAGTCTGTATTAATTGTCTCTATTTAAGAACATCAGCGTTTATTCAGTTATATGAGTGGAGAGACCAAAACTCTGCTGAAATCAAGGACTTACGACAGAGATCAACCCTCTGCATGTTGGATCATATGTCTGGGTCTTTTGCCGTGCCTGACATAGTCCAAAGGTGATCCACAGTGACTTGTGTACTTGCTGATGCACGGTTACCTTCTGGATTACATGCCAAGCTGTTGGCAGCTGGGGGGCTGCAGGGCTGGTCTCTTAGGGAAAGGGCATAGCCAGTTCCAGCGAGACCCACTGTTGGCCAAAGCCCAGTATATCATGTCAGTGCTGTTACATGGAAACAAACTTCATATTGATGGCCTGTGCATGTTCAGGTGCCTGTAATCAAACCATGATGCCACAAGGTCCAAGGACTGGTATTCACAGGTCGGTATGCAGACAGCAGATGGAGCCTGGGTACAGAGAGTATCTCAAGAAAGAATTAAATAAATTGAAGTAAAGGAGGCAGGCCATTCCCTCTTTCTTGAACATGTATTGCTGCTTCTTTATCCTTTATATTTTCAATTATAATTCTACTTTCAGGGAAGGAGCTGGTTACCTAGATCATAGGAGAAAGTCTCTATTTATTTTTTTTCATGCTCATCTGCTGTTAGTGCAGGAAACAGGTAACCTTTACCCAAGTCAAACAGTGAAGAAATTTGAAAGCAAATTGATCTTCTGAAACTGAAAACTCTTGACTAATTTGATTTTTAGTGCATGAAGTCCTAGGTTTACTCACATACACATAGGTAACTACTGATTTAAATTCTTGTATCAACTTTATCATGACATGTCAAAAGGGTAATTCTTTGTTGTTGTGCTTACACTGACCATTCATTCTACTGCATATTCTCAAAAGATTTAATAATTTTTGAATAAGAATTTGCAAAGTTTGGAGGTTTCCTGCAATTTTTTGCTTCCACTGCCTTTTGACTTCAGTGCTACATGAAAATACATGTGTATTTGGATGACACAGGCAAAAATACGTAATGATTGTTACCTGTTCTATCTTCCAATAACTTACAATTTAGTATGCCGTGATTCACTTCAATATCAGATGTAGCAATAAAATATAGTACAGATAAACTTTAATTTGGCTTAACACTTCAAACTAAAGAGTTGTAAAATGTGTCTTTGGTTTTTAGTAGCTACGAAAAAAATTGAACTCCAACTAGCAATGGAGTCATGCTTAATGACATTAGAGGTATATATTTCCTGTCTGACAGATTTTAATGCCTTTTTTATTGATGAGGTATAAGGTAAAATTCAAAAAAAGTATCCCAATGGCTTTGCAATCTAAGTATCACTGAAAGTCAATTTAATATTATAACTTTTGAAAAATGAACTTACAGGAAACTTGTTTCTGTCTACTTTTTTACCTGTTGTCAAGATGTGCACAAAAACCTGCTGTCTATTTCTTTGACCATAAAAAAATTAGTCTAATGAATGTAGCTCTTCTCAATGTTTAATAACCTTAAAGGTGTTTAAATCAAAGCTTCCTACAATCTAAGTAGGTAAAGTACAATTAAACAGACTAAAATAACACTATTCTTCTAGCATCCCAGATGGAAAGCCCCCAAAACTGATTTTCCATATACATGACTATATGGTGTGTTTTGAAAGCTACCAGACCAGGACTGCTTCTGAGTGGGGTCAGCTTAGGTTCATCTTGAAGGTGCTTTAAGAGAACACAGCTTATCACCAGTCTTCTCTCTTCTTGAAGAGAGGGGCACTAGCCTGAAATATTCTGATAAACAGAGGTGCAGAAGTACAATCTGATGATGCAGGTGATCTCTCGGGCAAGACAGTCCTGAGCTGTGTTGCAAAGAGCACCATTTTTTGCTATGCTGTTAAACGGGAAAGAACTATTCATGTGGTAAATTGAATCTGGGTAAATTATTAATAAACTATCTTAGTTCTATGCTTCTTTTTGTTTTATTTGTTTGTTGTTTTGTTTCTTTAAAAGGAAGACTTATGTCTTCCCTTTATGCCCATATACAATGTGTAGTAAAAGCTCATTGACATCAATTAAACCTTTAATTCTGCTATCAATCTTCTCTGCTTCTTCAGGGTTTCAAAACTTTGCTGAAATCAACTGTTTTCCTGCTCCTACTCTTTCTCAGCAGGAAAGTTGATTCACAGGTATTTTATCCATCACTTCTGGAAATACTGTAGCATAATAATACATCGGCCACTGGCATTCTTCATAAGTTTTTGTAAGTACATGAAGACTCTCAATTATCTTCACACTGAGTAGAAATTGCCTAAATGTTGCCTGCAAGATCTTAGGATTTTGAAAACATCACAGACTTTTATGTAATGGCTGTACAATGCATTCAAAACCTTGTGGATACCATTATAGAGTTTTTGCCTTAATTTTTAGCTTTCTTCACTCTTCCTTCTCTTCAAACCTATGGCAATCAAAGCAAAACCAAAACCAACACCAGTCAAACAAATAAAATCCAAACAGAGCAACAAAAGGATCTTGAGATGAATAGCAGTAGGCCATTTACAAATGTATTATTGTGACGACTGTCTAGTCCATTTAATGGGTACATACTAAGAATTTCATGTAGGGATCGAGCACAAAACACTCTGCTGTGCCATACAGTGTTTGCTCTTGAGGTTCCACGAGCAGAATTTTAGTGGTTTAAGATGAGTTAGACATCTTTTGTTTACTGTCTAAAATCAAAACACATTACTAAATTGTCTGTTGGGGGCAAATCCAGGATAAACATAATCTCTACTAAATGTATACTTAAAGCTANCCTGCTGAGCATCTGAGATCTGACGGGATGGGATGGCAGGGAAGCATTGAACTGCCAGGGGACAGTCCCCACTGAGACTCGAACTCATGACCTTGAGATTCGGAGTCCAGAGTTCTCTCCATTACACCACAGGACTCCACAAATTCTAATTAAAATCAATTTTATTTACCCCGGCTGTAGACACTTTAATAGCTGCAGTTCTGTCGGGGGCCGTGGGAGCTACAGCCCGGCATTCCCGGCTAGCGATCGCCCCTTCCCCTCGGGACAGCCAGGCTGCTCCTGCGCTCCCTCCCAAGCGCCTCCCAGTCGCGGGCCGGCATTCCCGTGAGCCCCGCACCCCGGGCCGGCATTCCCGTGCGCCGTGCGGGCCGCGGTGCTGGGGGCTGCTCTCCGGTCACATCCGCAGGGCACACGCTGCCTGGCAGCTCCGCCGCGAACACGCCGCCCGTGCGGCACCGCTCGGCGGGACACTTCTCGGGTCCCGGCGGGCCGCAGGGGGCTCGGCGAGGGCACCGTGGGCAGCGCGGGGCGCTGGGGCAGGAGGGAAGCCAGCAGCGCCGGGCAGTGCGGGGGAGGGCCGGGAGGGGCCGCGCAGCACCAGGCAGGGCCGGACAGCGCCTCCGCCTCACCGGCCTCAGCACCGCGGACAGCGCCTGGAGGGCAGGGCGGGGTGGGGCGGGGCAGTGGGCGGGGCAGGAGCGGGCGCGCAGGCACGGCGGGCACAGCCCGGGACACAGGGCGGGCATGGACATGCACATGGACACAGACACGGACACGGACACAGGTGCCCGGCCGACTGTAGGGCGCGCACGGCCGCCCACCGACAGAGAGAGCCGGCGTGCGGAGCCAGGGCCCGCGCAGAGACACCGGCACGCACACGCGCGTTCTCGGGCACAGTCGCGACAGTCGGACTCGCACAAAGCACCACAGCGCAGCCTCTCCCGCACACCCCGCTCACGCACGCGGTGTCACGCACACACAGGCACAGTCGCACACAGTCACACGGACACGCATAGGCACCCACGGCACACACACAAAGCACACATGCTCCCACTCCTGCTGCACAGAAATGGGGACATAGACACACAAACAGGTGGACACACACACGGGTGGACACACAGCTGCACACAGACGGACACAGGCACACCTGCCCACACACACACACGCAGCTGTGCACAGAAACACAGACACACATGGGCACACACACACACAGAGCTGTGCACTGACACACAGACACTCATGGGCACATGGGCACACACACGTGCGCAGCTGTGTACGGGCACACAGACACACATGGGCACACACACACACACAGAGCTGTGCACTGACACACATGGGCACACACACAGAGCTGTGCACTGACACACAGACACTCATGGGCACATGGGCACACACACGTGCGCAGCTGTGTACGGGCACACAGACACACATGGGCACACACACACCTCCCCCCACACACTCGCACATACTGGCACTCACAGAAACACAGACAGACATAAACTGTCCTGGTTCCGGCCAGGACAGGGTTAATTTTTGCAGTAGCCAGGAAGGGGCATGGCCAGCACCCAGAGGTGATTGCCAGGGGTAGAGGCACGGGAATCTCTTCCAAAGGGAAGGGGATCTGTCCAGTTGAGTAATTGTGGCGGAGGGAGTTGCGTTCTGAACTGCTTCTGAGCATTTTGCATGAGAATCACTAGTAGCTCTCTCTTGTACACTTTTGTTATTAATATTGTTACTATTACCATTCCTTTTCTTATCTCATTGCTGTTTCCAGTAAATTGTTCTTATCTCAACACATGATCTTTCCATTTTGCGCCTCCAATTCTCCTCTCCAGTGCACAGCAGGGGAGGGAGAGGAGGGGGAATGAGTGGCATCGTGGTTTTTAGTGGGAGGACTAAATTGGAGAAAAGCCCTCTTAAACATGGACACAGACACACAGACACAGACATACACAAATGCACACAGACATACAGACACACATACATATACACACACAGACAGACAAACATAGACTGACACACAGACATAGACATGAACATAGACACAGAAAGACACACAGACACGTACATAGAAACACAGGCACACACATAGAGGCACATATACACGCACAGACACAGACAGACAGACAGAGACACATACAGACACACAGACACAGACATACAAACACACAGAGGCTTGCACAGACATACATTCAGAGATAGATACACAGACACACATGCACACATAGATATACACACAGACAGACACATGCACACACAGACAGACACACAGACAAACAAACACAGATAGACACACAGACACAGAGACACCCATAGACACAGAGACACACAGACATAGACACGTACATAGAAACACAGGCACAGACACACACAGAGACAGATAGACCCAGACACACAGACTCACACAGCGACAGACACAGACACACAGAGACACACATAGACAGACAGACACAGACACACAGAGACAGACAGACACACACATAGACGGACACACAGACAGACAGAGACAGAGAGACACAGACACAGACACAGACACAGACACAGACACAGACACAGACACGCGCGCCCCACCCCCGCGGGACTCCCGCCTGGCGACAGCCAATGGCGCTGCCAGTGTCCGCCTGCGGGCGCGGGCACCAATGGGAGCGGCGCGGGCACCAGTGGGAGCGGCGCGGGCACCAATGGATGCGGCGCGGGCGCGTCCGGCTGGTCCCGCCCCCGCACTTAAGGCGCGGGGTGTTCGCGCGCCGCTCAGTGGCGGGAACGCGGGGGGCGGGCGGGGGGTAGCGGGAGCGGCCGAGGGGGCGCGGAGCGCAGAGCGCAACTCCCCGCGCAGCGCAGCACAGCCCTGCCCCGGCGTGCCCGCCGCGATGGAGCAGGACAAGTACCTGCCCGAGATCATGGCCGAGAAGGACAGCCGGGACCCCTG
>VWZD01005134.1:395029-464951 GCA_013396695.1 Sakesphorus luctuosus | reverse complement strand
GGGGGCGGCGGCGCAGCCGGGGTGGCCCGCGGGGGGCTCGGAGCCGCCCTGGACCAGGGACCGGCCGGCGGTAGAGCCAGCCCCGTGTGCGCTGCCCTGCCCTGCCCGCCCCAGCGCCGGGGCTCGCTCGCTGTGAGCTGCTCTGCCTCTGCGGGGAGCGCTGCCCTGCTTGCCGGGTTCACTTGCACAAAGACGGATGCTGCTGGCGTCTCGTTAAACTCGTCGTGTTCCTTTTTCCGCACTGAAGTAGTAATAAGGTTTATGTGGTAATAGTATTATGCCCGTTAACGCGTCGCTTTATACTGAGTTCGCGATGGCAGGCATTGATTGGATATGGCTTATCAATTCCATGACAGTATTTTATCCAGGACATGGTGATTTTCTCTTGGTTTTGTACGGTGGCCAGAATATGCTGCTTGTAATGTTTTGTTATTCAGTATATTTTGCTCTGCTTTCCTTGCTTTAGTCGGACTAGTTCAGCTGGAGGTTCTTTAGAAAGTTCATCATTTAGTCTCTCTTTTAATAACTGCTCAGTACAGTGATTGAGTGCAGGCCTTGTGGTACAGAATTTCAACTTTTGCAGAAGTGTAATCCAGTAAGTTCCCTTTATGCATGTTTTTCTTCTGAGCTTCATAACAGTAATTTTAAACATCCCTGTTAAACTGGGAACCTTATGTTGAAAAGTGGTAGTAAAGAATGATTCCTAAATCAAGACAATTTACCAAGCTCTTAAATGAGACTAAGTCAAAGCAATGTATGGTCGGGCCCCTGTGAGAGTCACACATTCAAACAAACTCCCATTCAGAGGCAGGGAACAATTTCCCAAGTTCTGTTATGATTTAAGGGAAATCATAACTAATTCAAACTTACCATGCTAGCAATAAGTGTCTTTCTCTGTCAGCAGTTTTTACATTGTCTTTCCTTAATGTATGTTCTATTGATTGTGAATGAAGATACTGAGTCCAGGCTTTGTTGGAGTGCCCCTGTTCGATAGCTTGGAGATTCAGTATGAATACCGATACATCTGGTACCCTTTCGTCATAGCTGCCTTGCTGCTGAAGAGGCGGCCATGCCGCTTTTTACAGTTGTTTTTCTAACAATTATGCGATAAACTAAGTCCTTATTTCTTAGGGGGATGTATTTTTTGCACCTTGCAGTTCGATCTTTTCCCAGAGGGGGGAAGTGTCCACTGAGAGTGTGCACGTGTGCCTGGAAAAGGAGGAAAATGCAGGAAGGACAAAAGCGAAAGCATGCAAAGTAAAGTAAAAAGATAATAAAATAGGTGTTTCTAGGTGTCACGTTCATGCCGAAATTGCATTTTGGGCACATGTGTAATTGAATGAATTAATAGTTTTCTCATTCCTTCTTGGGATAACTATCGCTATGTACATTTCATTAGATTTTTTAAAAGATGAAGGTGAGTTGTCTGAGAGAATGCTAATGTCAGATTCACACCAGGTACCTGGCGTTATCCCTCACAACACCATCTGTCAAGCTTTCTAGAGATTTATTTTAGAGTCCAGCATATGATAGCTGTTAAAACAGTCAACAAGGTAAGAGTGTAAATACTTAAGGAAACAAGAATAAATGCACTGGTTGCTGTTGGGTATAAATAGGAAAGAAATGTATAGAATGGGTAGAATTTTTTGGGGGTGCCAGAAGAACATGGGATTGTGGTGCAAGGATCTCTGTAACGGTGAATTTCTGGGTTATGCCCATGATGAATCAGTGTTTCCAGACTCTGGATTTCTGTTGTTGAGAACATAATGTGCAATGTGTGCTATTAGCTATGTCCGTAGCAGTAGCAGCCAGGTGTTATTTTCATGGTGTTTTAAGCTTTTCTGACTGTGAGTACATTTTGTATAAAATACATGAATGTAGATATGAAGGGTTTTGCCTCAGAGTCCAGAGCCTCAAGCGTTCACTCTGAAAGTGCTGTATTGTTTCATGTTGGTTACTAGAACCTGAGGTTGAGCAGAGATACTGCTGTGTGACACCGTAGAAGGGCACACAAATGATAAACATTCCAGAAAAATGGTTTTGATTTACAACAGTAGATTTACTTCTAAAGATAAGACTCCTCCCTCCCCCCCATTTTTCTGCAATAATTTTTTTGTTTGCTTGATTTTTGTTCTGTGGGGTTTTTTGTTTGTCTGTTTTGATGTGCTTAACGTGTGTTAAAACCACCAAATTACTTATGTATTAATATGTAGGTGTTTCCTGCAAGTTGACCTGTGTCAGATATATACTTGAATCACTGGCTATTAACCCCTCACCACTGAGGGATAAATAGAAGTAATTTACTTTAGTACCTACCCGGGTGTGGTAGAAGGCAATGCAAAGGGACATTTACTGTGGCAGGGAATTTGCATACTTAGCAAACAACAGAAAGAAAGGTGAGGAAAAAGGCAGGAGTGCTGCTTAGATACAAAGACAGAAGGCGTAAAACAATTTCTCTGAAAATCACGTATGGAATTTGTGTTTTTTCTGATGATGAGCCCCATCTCCAAATAACTAACCGAGTGCCTTAATTTCCCTTTGGGACATTACCTGTTTTGTATAGAAGTAGATCCTACATGACTATAGCACTATTAGAAATGGAAAAATCATTTCTAAGTCATCTATTAGAAGAACTTGTGAATTGTGAGTAGTTGGTGATATTTACTTCAGTTTTGTATAAAGTTTTTTCAAACTTTTCCAAAATGCGTTGAACATACTTACTCTGATACTATAGTAAGGACAGCAAAAGACCTCTTTAGTTGAACTCTACAGAAAGGCAAGTCTTCATCTGTTGGAAAGGGCTTTTTGGTATCAAGTGAACTATTTTGTTTACCAAACTGTTGTAAGAGCTGGAAGAGTCCCACTGTCTCATGTAAAGTTTTAAGTGATTTTATTGAAAATTGGTTACTAGTAGTTATTTTCTTAGCTAAGATTGTAGTGCTTCTAGTCAGGAGTTGTCCTGATATTTGGTCAAATGGCAAATGCCAAGAGTGAAGAGCATGTTCTCGAGTAGTGCCTTATGCATCCAGCTTGTTCTTGTACATCAGCACACTCCAGAGCTCCAGGGAGAGCTGAGGGTGTCTCTGTTCTGGTGTTGCTTCCTACCCTGGAAGCTAATGAGCTGCTTCAATGTGTTACTTTTGCATGTATGTAAATATTTATTGCTTTGTGTAAGATGTCTGTGACCATGAATATAAAAATAAGTGTGTGACTGTAGCTGTGGAGGTGTGGGTGACATAGAAAGCTAGAACCAGCTGGAACTGTTCAGTAGTTCAAAACTTGTTTTATATTAGCATTATGTTTAATAAGCTAAAGTGCCAACTAATTGTCTGTATACTTTTGTGGACAAGCAAATTATATACATAAGTGTTTATTTATTTTGTGTGGCTTTGGAATATCTTGCATTGTGTATTATTAAAGCCAGCTATGTGTTTTGTAATACAAACATAAAGGAAAAAGACCTATTGGAAAGAGCTGACCAAAGTAAGGGCATCTCTCCCCATGGAAATATCAGTGTTACTTGGGTAATGAGGTAGCTAATGTCTGTCTCTGTAATGACAGTACAATTGACCTCAGAATTTCAGCTGGCATTCTGAAGGCATTGAGAATCAGGCCTTTGACTTTAATCTTGAGGTAAGTCTCTAGATCATTCCATGTGGCATAGCATGAGTTCGTTAAAGCTCCAAGTTGTGGAAATGAGACTCTCATAGCTCAGCATCATAAAGCTCCTTGTAGGATGGGACATGATTATTCAAAAGATTAGCCTTTGCACTCAGTGAGCATTAGTCCAGTCTTTCATTCAAACCTGCAATAATTGTTCTAGCTAGTATAAAACTGTTGATGTATTGCAAATTAGTTTTGTCTTATATTCAGGATTTCAACTAACATATTGGCTTATGTGGGTTTTGGATTTCTTTGGACTGCTGGAGATTCGTTAGCTTTCTTTGGAGGAAGGCAGCTTTGGTTCATAAATGTATGTTTCTATGAAAAGCCTGGAGTAATAATAAGGTTGCTATATAAAAATTATTTGTCCTGGAAATATAGTATATGACAATTGTATCCTTAGCCCTAGATGTGAAAGGCTGTTGCTCAAGCCTATGACCTGCTAAAATCAGGCTTCTGATACTTTTTAATTTATATCAAATTTTACATTGAAAACTGCTTGTGAAAATATGCTTCCAAATATGTTAATTTACTTGTCTAAACAAGCCTTGGGATTAAAAAAAGATTAATGTAAAATGTTAATGTAAATACATACATTAATATTAATCTGTGAACGGTCACTTTTCTGCTTATTGTTTCTTTTTTCCCTGATGTTTACATCAGGTGAGAAGAAATCTGTGTTCACAAAACAGTTGGTATTAATCATTGTTTGCTTTGCTGTCTCAAGAAATGCAGTGTAAATAACCAGTAGGTTGACTCAGGAAACACACTAATATTTAGAGCATGTATTTTGGATATCTTGATTTCATTAGAAACTAGATTTATATATTGACCATTTGGAGCTTTTTCAATAAAAAGTGCAAACTCCAGATGAATACGAGATACTTATGATTTTTATAAAGTAGTGCTGTACTGGGTGTTCCAGACTTTGTTCAAAGCTCACTACAGTTAATGGGAATCTTTCTGTTGCCATTAGTGGGCTACCAGGCAGTTCTTGTAATACAAATATGGTATATAGACTGATATAGCCAATAGGTTTGTAATCATGAAAACTGGTAGAATATACTGCAGGTGTTAGAACAGACTGCATTTTGCTTTTTATGTTTTTGTTAAAGATGAAATTTTTTTTCATGATGTGACAACATGTCATGTGTTCATAACTCTAGGAAGTGCTTTTTGCCTTGAAGAATGTAATGCAGATAAATCCCGAGTTATAACTGGATTTAGGGAAAACAAAATACTGTAAAATATTGGAAGGGTGTAACAAAGCAACTATTGTGTTTATATTATCCCCAACTTTTTAGTCATAAAAGGCAGGCTTGCTTAAGAGAAGAGAAAAAGCATAGATGTGATTTAAAATAATAAAAATAATAAAACTCCCTTTCAGACATCTGAAGCAGTGAAGGACCAGTTGATCTGTGATCTTAGAAAACATGTACTTTGAAACACAGTAAATTGTTTTTCAGAGAGGCAGCCATATAAGTGCAGTAAGTGAAGGTTAGGTTCGGATACCCTTGTTTAAAAAAAAAAGGTGCTTTGCTCTTTAAATAGTGCTTTTTGAATCGGTGGAGCTGGTTAAGGTGCAATTCAGTACAAATAGCAGGATTTAGTACCACCTGTTTAAGGGAAGGTCGAAGGCATTTGCTGAGGCTTATCTGGTTGGCCAGAGCCTCATCCACAAAGTATGCTGTCTTCTGGCAATGTGATTGTTTTCCGAGGAAGAAGAATATTTTTTATTTGTCCTGGGAATTCTTCTAGTAAATGTATGTCATATTTAGTCTCATTTGTGTATTCATTCAGGGGAGCACTTGCTCTAATTGTCCATCTTTTTTCCTTCAATGCCTATAAGTACATATTTTTAAACTCAAGAATTTGTAAAATTGTTAGTATTTGCGGTCAGTACCAATAGAAGGCAGAATACCTGGACGCCTGAGTAGAAAATTCCAGTCAACTGTTAGCTTCCCAAGCATTGAATACCCGTGTAGAATAGAGTGGCCATTCCTAACCAGGAGGTGGCATGGTTGGGCTCCACATGCCAAAATAGAGCTTCATATCCCGACACCTTCTGGGAAGGGACTATTCTTGTTCATTGGATGCATAGTTTTCTCCTTTAGGCAGTATGCAGGCAACATATACTGACAAGCAGATTTGCTGGAGCATGCTGGGCAATTCAGTAGTCCGTAAAATCTGTTATGATCCATATTGCTTAGTGCATGAGCCTCCTAATAAGGGCTGAACATCTGCCTAACACACCAAAGCAGTGCCATGAGAGCAAAACAGTTCCTCCATGACATGTGAGACATGGGTTTCAACTTAAGGTACGAGATGTGTTGGGTCTTATTTTAGAAGGCATAAATGTAGCTGCTGTTTGGTATTTCCTCTCTCAGGTTTTATTAAAACAGGAATACATTGGTCTTTCTCTGCCTTGCAGCTGTACTATAGGCTAAACATACAGCTTATGGGAAGCAGTTGTTTCCTTAATTGGCAGGGTCACTGCAGTTACGTGGCATTTCAGTTCAGGGTAAAAGCACCTTTTCAAAAATGAGCAATTTTTAACTATTTCAATTTAAATCTCTTTTCTCCAACAATCTGCTGAATGTCAAGGAAATTTCAGTGTCCTCACAAGCTGATCCCAGAATATATATTTTTTAAAAAAATCTTTTGAGAATAAATAATAGGAAAAGTGTTTTCATCAACAATTTGAGGTGTTAAGAAAGAAAACCTGATAGAAAAGAAAAGCTGGTTTGCAGGTGGATTCTGCTAAGCAGTGTGAAGGTGTGCATTCATCTTTTGTTCACCTTGTGTTTTTTGGTCTTTGATGGGCATCAGTGCACTATACCAGAATAAGCGAGGAAGGAGTTTTTAAAATGAAATATGTAAAGTATAGAACTTTAATGGTGCTGCAGTTTAGTCTTTGGCTGTATAAACAAATAAGGACTGTACAGTCTGACCAGAGAAATGGAAAACCTTAATACTTGTGTGAATATCTGAGATAATTAGTACATGGAGTTTTGACTTGTTTCTTCTTTGTCACTTTCAATGAATACATTCTAAGACTCCCATCTCTAAGGTGTAGACTAATGCTGAATTTCATTCTAGTCTTTGAGATCTCTAAGTGAAAGGAGATTTATAAGAAATGTGTATTATTCTTATTACTTTTAATATGAAATTATTCTTTTTAAATTTGCAGGCAAAAATAATCCTGGTTATTACAGTCCTCTGTAAATCCTGTCATATTTTAATTAGAATCCTGCTGAAAATGAGTACAGCTATTTCCTTATCCTAAAAAGGGCTGGAACTAATAAAAACTATGAAGAAGAATTATCTGAGACTTTCAGTAGATTAAAAAACCTCCAAACCCCTCAAAAAAACCTCTGGGAATAACTTATGCCTGTTTCTGATTTCACAACTTTTGCTGTTGAAAGGGAATTTTTTAGTTTGATTACTGAAAAAATGATCAGTTGAAACTTATAATAATGCAAGTATGGTAATATTGAAAATCATCCATGTTTAATTAAGATGATACAAAGTTTTGATGGTCATAAATGCATGTGAGATAACTAAAGACATCTTAAGAACTTCAGATACTCTGCTTGCACTGTGGATTCCTGTTCTTCTTGGGTTAGCATGATGCAAAGGCTGAAAGGCACAGGGCATGTCACTGCTGTTTTAGAATTTCTCTGCACCTGCTGAAGTGTTCATTGGGTACTGTAGCATCTATTTCTTGTTACAAGGGTTATGCTGAAAGATGTAAGCCTCAAAAGCTTTTGATTCATAAAGCACTTCAAATTCTGGCAGTTGATGTAACTTGGAAAAAGTAATACTTCATGCCAGTCTGTAGAAGATTTTTAAAAACCTAAATTTCTCTTTTTAACTCTCTGTTGGATCTGGAAAAGAACTTCTACTTGTTTTATAATTGAAGCAGTTTAGATTTGCTAACTGGTGAAGATGCGTATCTTCAGCAAAAGAAGGGATCAGGGCCCCTGGCTCATAATCAGTCAACTTCCAAAGGGCAGCACTGTGAATCAGAGGAAACACAGTTTTTCTGAGGTGTGAGCACTGGAGAAAGAAAACAAATGCACTCTTGGCATATTCCCCTAGTTTAATGTTCCTTGGGATTCAAACGTATGTTTCAAAGCTCTCTTTCCAATGCTTGAAGTTAGAGAGCTTGCCATGAAATCAGGGACTGTGCGTGTATGTTTTAAAATGGCTTTGTGGTACTGAAAAATTGTGTTATCTCTCACAGTGTAAATTTTTATGCTCCATATTTGTGGTAATGTAGGCTCATCTTGCTGATGTTTCTGAGTATCTCTAAGCAAACTTGTTTCTTTCATTTTGTCTTTTTTGGGATTCTGGAAAGAACTTTTTGTGTTGTCTGTCTGAGCTTTAGCCAGGAGAAGAGTGAGACTTTGCTCTTAAGTACTTAGGACTGTTATGACTTGTTGCAGCTGTGAAGCTGGCTTCCCGACTTTCCCATTTCCAACTAAAACTGATTTTTCTCTGGTTCTGCTAAAATGAGGAACACCAAACTTAAGTGACATGTCTCTTCTGTTGATGCTTTTGAGGTAAATCAAAAGCTGATAAAATGAAGAATTCCAAGAGACCTTTCTCCTCCCTGTCTTCAGATAGCTGTCCAATTGGAAAATGGAAAGTTAATTTTGGTAAATGATGCTTATTATCTCCTGCTTCCATAGGACTGTAGAGCTTAATCTTATAGATTAGTTTTTGCACCGATACATATTTGCCATTATTTCACTGGTACTTCCATGCAAAATAGTAGGATTTAGCCCTTTGTTAAATTTGAAGTCATGTCCTCATACTCAAAGATCCAGGTAAATATACGACTTGTATCAGTTTGTTACGCTCAAAAACCATTGGTGGATAATCCATCACACTCCAGTCTTATATTGCATGGACCCTTTTTACTGATCCTGCACACTCCTGTTTACCAAGATCATTCTGTCTGTGTAAATGCAATATTGCAGAATGCCCTGTAATTTATTCTATTTCATTTGTTAGGGGTCTTCCAGGTGCTGTTGCTGCTGTTACTGTAGTGGTTGGTTTGTTCTTTGCTTGCTGCAAATGGTTTGACGCAAAC
Organism: Sakesphorus luctuosus; assembly: GCA_013396695.1. Lineage (NCBI taxonomy): Eukaryota > Metazoa > Chordata > Aves > Passeriformes > Thamnophilidae > Sakesphorus > Sakesphorus luctuosus. The sequence continues at coordinate 456,190 of VWZD01005134.1, read as the reverse complement.
ACCAAAGGATCAAGTTGTGCAAAAAGAAGTGTTTTACTGATCAGTGGAAAAGCAAAGGAATCCTAGGTCAGCAGGGAATATGGGAAAACAGGTGCTCATGTTACCTATTTTTTTACCCTTCTTTTTCCGGAAGATTAAACTGCACAGTGACCTGGATATACAATAGTTTGTGTTGAGTTCTGCATGACAGAAAGGTGTTCACACAGTACCAGCTTGTTAGAACACACAAACCATCTGTTCAGCATGAAAATAATCTTGCTGCTCCAAAGTGTATGAATAATCTGAAATGATATGTCAGATGCAAGGGGGAAGGGAGAACTAAGTTTTTTGCTAGAAATATTTTGATGCAATGGTTATTTTTTATTAAAGAGTGTTTGAACTGTCAGCTATCCAAGTGCTTCTTGTGGTGGAAGTGGAAGGTGATGTCTCCATGAGAAAGTGGATATGGAGCAGCTTTTGTTTAGACAGAAAACGGGAACTTGATGGGATTCTGCATCCATCCAAACACTAAGATGTCCTGATTTGGAGATAGACATGAAAATAATTAGAAGCCAATACCAACTTTTAGCTGCAACTTTCTAGTTCTTGACAATTCAACCCTATCCCTTTTCACAGCCTTTAGAGGTTTTTTGTTCGTGACCTAATTGAAATTTGAGGTAATATCTTTGTCTTGCTATTGCTAGCATTGACTTGTAGCTACGTGCTGCTTGCATCTTGCTTGTAGGGCAGGTGTATTCCAGTGTTGTAAGCACTGTAGTCTGATTTCCCCTGGTTATACAGGTCAACCCACCTCTTGGAGTATAGTGCAACTCCCTTCCCTCTGCCATGCATCTGTTTCTCAAAAAAAGCAGGATTTGTCATACAGAGAAGTGTTGCTGTATGTTGTAGGCTTGTCCCAGCATGCAGCTGGATGAAGGCCAGAGCTGGAACTTAATTCAAACTCATGAAGTCTGTCCTTAACTGAAATATTGACTATATGTAGCATTCCAAGTCAGATTGTGGTGTTTGGTCACTTCCCTTACATAAATTAATATACTTGTGGATAGTTTCCTGCATTAGTTTCTGACGATGTGCATTTTTGTTGACAGTTTCTTCGTGATTTATACCATTCTTTAACAGTGGATCAGAATCAAACTGCAGAACAATTTCAAGAGGCATACTTTTATTTTAACATTAATTTTTTCACTTTTTAAAGTGACATACCCCTATATGTCACTTAAAACCGCTGAACTATGGGTTACTACAGAACATCTTACATCAGATACAGAGATTGATAAGCCAATAAAATTGATATGCAGGATTGTATTATGCATTGCATCTTCTCACTAGGTTATTTTAGGAAAGGGAGAAGAATCATCTAGGGAAAAAACCCAACCACAAAGACTGACAGCTTTATGGTTTGATTTTTCCTGCCCCTTTCCCACCTCCCCATTCAATGTAATAAAAATTTTGCCAATGACATTTCAGACAGATGATTTTTCATATGACAACGATAAGAGTATTTTCCTTCTGTTTGACTTTATTTTTGACATGGGTTACAAGCCTTAGTGGTTTCCTCAATACAAATACTAGTTTCATAAATTTTAATGGTTGCTTCATAATCTGTAGTCATGGTGATGTTCATGTATGCCTTTTAGCATATTGTGTGAGAAATTGCAGTCTCAGAAACTTGAACCGAAATTTTCTTTTGTACCAAGGGCTTTGCCCGAAGTCTGTCAAGTGTTTGGCCTTCATGGTTTACCTTAATGTAGCAGGTGGAGATTTATTCTGCCAGGCTTCTTGAGATAAGCATTCTTCTCTTCAGTAACACTGGCAGTTCCTGTTTTATGTGAAACCATGTTATTTATGGTTTCTACGTGACTCTGGTTTTCCTCAAAGTTTGAGGAATTGTAACTGCCAGATCTTTCCAGACTGATTTATGGTCACTTCTGGCTCAAATGAGAACACCATCTAGTTTGATATTTGTCTCTCCTATTGAATTCTGTTTACATATAGTAACACTTTGTTTTTATTACACCCATAACAGAGAAGCTGTTGGCTCTTAAATTGTTGCAGATGTTTCAGTACTCTGTAAGATGCTGAGAGACCATTTTGGTCATGTTTATTCCAGAATACTTAAAAAAAATGGAAATTTTTTATTAGTTTCTTGTCTCATTACTCCGTATTTTGAATTTCTTGCTGTGTACTTTGGACAGGAGTAGTCATCATTGGTTGCTTCAGACATCTGGATGGGATGGGATTTTGTTACACTGTTCACTATCCCAAGGTACCTTTGTACCTTTCCATTTGTCTTGTGGGGCACACAGCTTAGTCCTTGTCTCTTCCTTGCTATGATCTCTGTTCAATTTACTGTGTTTTCTAAGATCATTCTGCATTTGTTTCTTGAGTCTTAAACCAACTCTCCAACTCTTTCTAGAAATGTTACGAATCTTTGGGGTTTTGTGGCATTTATCTAAATTTTATTGTCTTCAGCTGCGCTGGGCAGGGCACATCTCCACGATGGAGGATCACCGCCTCCCAAAGATTGTGCTCTATGGTGAAGTCACCACTGGCTGCCGCAAGAGAGGAGCCCCGAAGAAGAGATACAAGGACTCTCTGAAACAACACCTCAGCCTTGGCCATATTGACTGCTACCAATGGTCCACTCTGGCCTCCAATCGGGGTTCATGGAGACACACCATTCACGACACTGCTGCTTCCTTTGAGAATGCACACAGAGTCAGTCTTGAGGAGAAAAAACAACGCAGAAATAACCATTCCTCGTCAATATCACCAAAGGAGACGTTCTGCTGTGCCTTTTGCGACTGGACTTGCCTATCCCGTATCGGCCTTTTTAGCCACCAGCACACTTGCAGCAAGTGTGGCTAGTGTCCTTCCCAAATCTTGATTTGTGAAGCCTAGCCATGATAATGATTGGCTTCAGCCTCATAAAAATATATCTGCCCATGACATGTGAATGTCCCCTATGTATTGTACCTTGGAGCATTGTTTGCTGCAGCATGGGAGTTCCATGAGCTTTTTCTTAACATTCATACTTCCTTCAATATGAGATTTGGCTTCTTTATAGAGCACCTTCTTGTAGCTACAATCCTTAGTTAGGATTTGTTTGTGTACCAAATTCAAGCTCTTTCATTGAAACTTAATATTGTCTTCAAACAAGTTTGGTTTTGTTTGGTTGTTTTGTTGGTTTTGGTTTTTTTCTCCTGATCCTCTTTCCATAGATTTGAATTTCAATTTCTCTTTTACCCTACAACGGTTAGTTCTCTTACTGTTGGAAAAAAGTATGTTTCATCCTTGGGTAATGTTCACATTGTTCTACATTGTCCATTTTCTTTTAAACACAGTAGAAAAATACAACTGGAATTTAGTTTTCCTCATTATTTTTAGTAGCTTCATGTTTTATTTCCTTTGCTTGAGTTAAATGAAAACTATTAAAAATGTCTGGAGCTTCTGAACATGGGTTTTGGGGGCTATTACCTCACTGACACTTTATGGCAAGAAACCTACTTCAAAATAGTTTGATATTCTTCTTGCACTATAGAAAGTGCTGAGTTCTCTCAGTCTAGGAGTGGTGGAATTAAGTATGACATAGTATTTAAGAAGATAATAAATGTCAAATAAAAATAATGAGTTCAGATGTTGCTTAGCTCTGAACAGAAGGCACAGATAAGAAAATCTGAATCTTTCTGGTAAAAGCAATAGGGGAAAAATTAACCTTTTCTAAAATATGCCACTGAAATTCCTGAGGAGGGGAGAGTCAGTGAAAACCTGGTTGTCTCTCTGTTGTGTCAGACTTCTCAGGTGTCACTCCAATACAGTAAGAAATTTACCGTTGGACGTATTAGCTGCATATAATGGGTTTGTGCATGAAGAAAAACTGCCAAAAACTGTGACTAGACTCCAGAGTTAAATGGCTGATATATGCTAAATTGCTGTCCCAAGTAGCTCTTCTCATAGCCAGCATCATTGTGGGGGAATTCTGTTCAGGCTGCTCATACACTGGGAATAAATTTTACAGTACTAAATTTTTAAAGAAAAAAAGTGATGTAGAGTAAAATGTTCAGTCACACCATTAAGAGTGATTTCCTGCTATGCTAAAGCTAATTTTCTGTTTGAATCTGAATATTTGAACTGTTTTTCATTTATTATATTGCAGTATTTAATAGAAGTGTTTGTTCTTTTTAAAATTGGAATAACAATATGTAAATCTAATCTGTACTTTTTAGGTTGCATGTTCTATTTTGGTAGTCTACAATACTGTTTGTCAGGGAAAAGAAATTGAAGCACACTTGAATGTTGTGGGGTTTTGCTTTGAGTGTATTTTGTTACTTTCCTGAGCTCAAACATAAACGTTCCTTGGAGGAACACTCTACTGAGTATTGGGATTTGGGTAGAAAATAGAAGGTGTGAATGAGAGGAAATAAACAAGGTATTTTGGGCAAGTTTTTTCTTTTTGCTACTCCATTGAAAGTGACATATTTTTTCAATGGTCTCCAAAAATACATTATTGATTCCTGATTCTATTGCGCAGGTGACTTCTAGCATTTCTGCCAACACGTAGGGACAGAGGACAACATCTTTCTCAAAGCTTAACAAAAGTAGTATTAATCATGTTATCCTATCCCTATGTTGGAAAATTAAATAATTCTTTTATTATGATTCATCACTTACATATTTTTGCTAAATAAGACAAAACTGCTTAGTAAAAGAAAGTTCTCTTAACTCTCCAAAACTGCTGAGTATCTACATTATAGTGCTTCTGCCTTCAGCTAGAGTTTGCGCATCATGCTGCTAGTGATATTAAAGTGAATTTAGATTTTGAAAGACTGAAGTATTTTTGAGCTGATCACTTGACAAGACATGAGGTTTTGTATACATTTTTTAACACTAACTTTGTTCATTAATTCATTACTGGAGGATGTAACTTCAACCATTACAATTTCAGTGTTACCCTGTGTTTGTTCTGGAAACTCAGTCCAGACAGCAGTTCACTATCCATTTCTTTCCACTGAAAAAGCGAGTGAATTAGGGTAAAACTGCCTCATAACCGTGAGACATCTTTGTTGCCTGTAGTATTCCATAGGGTGCTTTTTCATCTAGCTGACAGAAGACCCTCAGGAATTCAGTGCCTCATTTGAATGCTGAGTAGTGTAAAGGCCATTATAAGCGTGTGACCTCTGAATTATAAAACTTTGCCATCTCCCATGATTGAAATGTTTGTAGCCTGAGGTGCGTGGATCGGGAAAGGATGTTTGGTCCAGAGGCAAGTCTCAGTACTGCTGAGATAATGATCTTACTGTGGGTGAGTTATTCTGAAAGAAAAATAGTACCATTTTACAGTAACAATTTATTGGAGACCTTTAAAAAGTAGTTTTCAGGTGCCAGCTAATCTCAGTTACCATAACATTATTGCTATCACTTGAAGAAAAGTACCTGAGAACTGCACCAGGAAAAAGTCAAGTCGTTGATGTCCATTTGAGTTCATTCCTAAAGGAATATCTTTCAGCTTTTTTGTACAACTTTACAAGCAAGCCAGTCATTAGAAAACATAGGATTGATGTTCAGAGTTTAAAGTTAACTTCCAAGATTTTTTTTTTGTGCTTGAATTGAGCCATAACTTATGTTCAAGTCTATTATCTGTGTGTGGAACTTTAGAAGTAACCTTATGCCGTGAGTAAATTGCATGAACATCAAACTGAGTGATGATGCAACGTGTGTCTTTTTGAGAAAATCTGGATTGACATGTTTGAGGAATAATTACTGCTAGTGACCAGAACTATTCTGTAGAGGCTGAAATACGTAATCTCTTTGGTTATTGGTACTGCTTCATTTGAAGTGGTTGAATAACCCATGCCCACTAAATAGCTTTTCTGGGTGCTGTCTATCTAATGGTTCCTCACAGAGTGGCCCTGTTGGGTACAAAAATCCTCTAGTTCTTTCTTCCTAAGAACTGGAGGTACTGTTACTTAAACTGTATTGTGGACAGAGGGGGAAAAGGTCCTAGTATCCGCTACTTACTAGGTATGTACATGTAGATGTTTTTTTCCACCTTTAGTGAGAATCTTACACCTAAAAGTTCTTAATATTTACTTTCTTTTTATTGTTCTTTTTTGTAACTCTTATGCTTACCCTATATCATGTGATGCTGTTGTCTGAGTTGGATTATAAGCTCTGGGAAGTAGATGTGAGGTGCTATGTGAATGCAGTGTGGTGGTACATATGAATGTTTTTATCATTTGTTGTTGGTCAGGAAACTGACCACTGAAAAACACAGTTGCCTGTAAATGCCATAAGCAAGCTTTTAATTTTGTCCAGGAAATGCCTCCTACCTAAATACCACTGTTCATATTATCTGGTCATTTAAAGTTTCAGTTCAGTTGAGCTCTTCTCTGTGGACATAGCCATGAATGTGCTTTCCATAGCCATCTCTAATAGGTCTGTTTGATTGGTAACCTTTGGTCTTTTCCACTGAAGTACTGAACCCAAAATTTCTACATCTCTTCCCTCAGTAAATATATTTGGAAGTTGTTCTTGATTATCTCTGCAAGTGTACCATCCAATAACCAGTGCATCCTGTCCTGGATAGGAAGGCTTCCCTGCCCTCACAACAGCATCTAGATGGCACTGTTCTTTGTTTTGCAGAATAATCCAATCATTCTTAATGTACCTCTGGCAACAACACTGTCATGTTTTTGTAGACATTTCTTTTTTTCTTAATTTGCAAGCTGCTTCTGCTCACTTCTGACTTTATTCTACCTTTTGTACACCCACACATGGTATTTTGACATCATCACGTTTCAAACACTGTTGAAAAACATGTATCTTAATCACTCTTTCATGATTCTTATTCCTTATATTTTCAGAGATAAGGTAATAATTTCACAAACTTAGAAAATTAAGCAAAGATACTGTAACAACCTGCACACTTATCAAATCCACTTTTAAAATCACCATCAGGGGGTTTTTTTCAGTTAAATAAACAGTAATGTTTTCAAGTTATTAATTTACAGGTTTGCGGGAAAGAAAACTGATAATGTTTTAGCAGGACAGTAGGAAAAGAAGGGGAATGGTGGGCTGGATATTATCAGTTTCCTTTTTAGGAAACAAAAATTTTTAAATAGAGAAAACCAGCATATTTCTAAGGCACCAGAGCTTAGCTGAATGGGTGCCCTGAAGAGCAAGTAAGTCCATGTGAATTGAATTGTGTGAATAAACACTGTTTAAAGAGAAATCTACAAAACCTTAAACCCCTTGATTGGTGGTCAAAGGTGCAGAATGGCAGTAGAGGGATCAGCTGAGTTATCATTAAACAACTGCTACAGGTTGGGATAATAGAGGAGGCAAGGTAAGAGACAGGAGACAAGCTAGAGATTTGTTTGAAATAATTGAAGTGGAAGATGGTGTAAGAATACAAGCATGGAAGAAGTAAAAGACAGCGTATAGCTGAATTAAATTACAAGAGAAAAAGAGAACAGGTGAGAAAGTTGAGGAATAGAGGAGGAGGGATATGGCTCTTTACAGTAAAAAAAAGGTCTACAAAACATAGTAGCAGCAGCAAAGCCTAGGAACAAAAATAGGGCTTCACTAAGATCAAGAAGCAGGGAAGTTGTTAATGTGTATTTTAGTGTAATGCAGTGGAAGCTGCAAGAGAAATATTTCTTGCATCAACAGCAAGAGGAGTTCTGAAATGCATCTCACCATGCTAAGAAAATGCTAACAGTGATATGCAGGAGTGTGCCACACAAGTGTACACCTGACATGACTTTTTGCTACTTGACAAAAGTCAGACCTACACTTTTCTTGAAAACTGTTACTCTGTTGCCATTAAATTATCTCCATAAGTTAAATAATTTATGTAGAGATCATCAAATATCCTGCATTGGAAAGGACCCACAAGGATCATGGATGTCCAACTCCTGGCCTTGCACAGGACCAATCCCCAAGAGTCGCACCATGTGTCTGAGAGTATTGTTCAAATGACTGTTGAACTCTCTCAGACTTGGTGCTGTGACCACTTCCCTCAGGAGCCTGTTCCAGTGCCCAGCCACCCTCTGGAAGATGGTGTCATGTTGATATGTGTTAATTTACTGGTTGTTAATCACATCATACTATTCCAGCTTTCTTCATAAGACAAGATTTTTTTTTAATTGGCTGTGATTTGTCTGGTACTAATTTATAACACCTGTTCCTGATGCTGTTCTTGCTACTGGTTACTTGCTCTTTCAGTGGGAAAGGACAATTCATGGAAAGTTTCTGGAGGACCAAGGTGTAAATCTTTTAGCACCAGATGGCCTATGTGCATTTCTTTGTCATTGATATGGTACGGCTACTACAAAGCTCCATTTGAAGAAGGGCTTTGTCTGACCCTGGAAATTTTTACCTTTAACATTAGTTGATATATTTTTATTATCCCAGACTCTGAAAACATGGTGTTCTCTAATGGTTTCATGTTGTTTGTTAGAATAATGCTTGCTGTTGATGCTCAAGCAAGGAACATAATCATGGCAACATTATTTTACCTTGAAACATACAGTGCAGAGAATATACAGAAGGGTTGAAAGTGAGTGTGTATTCATGTTAAGACCGTGTTTTTCACTTCCTTCTGTTCATGTAATTGAAGAACCCTTTCTTCCAGTTTTTTACGTCTCTGGCCAATTTCAGTTTGGGCTGAGCTTTTGCGTTTTGAACTGCATCTCTGCACTGCTTTTCCGTCCTGATATACCTCTCTTGGTTTTGAGCAGACTCAGAAGCTCACAGTTAAGCCAAGGGGGTCTCTTGTTCTGCCTGCTTCTCTTACACCATTCAAGGGGGTGAACTGTTTTTGTGCTTCCAGGACAGTGTTCTGGAAAAACTCCCAGCTGCCTCCATTATCCTTCATGGAGGTTTCTCATGAAGTCCGTGCCTCAGTGGATAACACTGAGAAGAGTCTGGATTACACCCTCCCTTCAGCAATTTATGTCTATTGCTGAGATTGATTTCTGAGCTTTGTCTTCTCTAGGCTAAACAGTCTCAGCTTTCTCAGCCTGTCCTCATTGGTGAGATCCTCCAGTCCCTTAATCATCCTTCTGACCCTTTGTCGAACTCCCCCGATATGTCTATCTCTCTCCTTGTACTGGGTAGCCCAGAACAGGACACAACACTCCAGATTTGGCCACACCAGTGGTGAGTAGAGGGCAAAGATCTCAACCTACTGGCAATGCTCCTCTGCCTCATGCAGCCCAGCAGGCTGCTGGCCTTCTTTGCTTCAAGGGCACATTGCTGGCTCATGGTCAACCTTGGTGTCTGCTAGAGCCGGTATGCCTTGTTTTGCAAAGCTGCTTTCCAGCTGTTTGGCCTTGTACTGCTGCATGGGGTTATTCCAAGTGCAGGACTTGGCATTTCCCGTGTTCAACTGTGAGGTTCACATTGATGCACTTCTCTGGGATGCTGAAGTCCCTTTGAAAGGCAGCACAACCTTCTGGTCTATCAGTTGCTCCTCCCACTTAGGTATCATTTAGAAACTTGCTGAGGGAGCACTTTTTTCCATCATCCAGCTGTTGTTAAGTGGCATTGGACCAATATTTGAGTCTAAATTAAAATGCCTGCTTCTGGAATGTTATCTCTGTATGAATTCCGAATATGAGTATATTAAGTAAAATGAATATGGAGAACACATTCTAATAATGTGAAGGTGAGTGGACTCTTCTTCCTTGTTTATGATCTCTGTGTGGTTAGTGGACTTAGGAAGGTTAGTCTGACAAGTACAACAGTGAGGAGTCTGTGTGTGCCTAATTTTAGGCAACCTGTTCCTCCTGAGTTGTTAATAATACATCGTTGCCTAATAGTTCAAATCCTACTTTCACAGTAAACATTTCCTGTAGATTTTTTTTTCACGTATATTCTCCTTTTGATACAAGTTTTTTTCTGGATTTTGTTTTTTAAGTACTAATGCATTAGGTTTATGTGGCCTGGTTTTAGTAGCAGGGAAGTGCTGAAGGGGTGGCTTCTCTGAGAACCTGTCAGAAGCTTTTCCCCATGTCCAGCAGAGCCAGTGCCAGCTGGCTCCAGGTTAGACCTGCTGCTGGGCAAGGCAAAGCCCATCAGCAACCATAGTAGTGCCTCTGGCATAATGTATTTAAAATAGAGGAAGGGAAAACAGCACAAGTGCAGCAGGAGAGAGGAGTGAGAATGTGAGAGGAACAGCTCTGCAGATTCAAGGTCAGGAGAAAAGGAGGGGGTGGAGATGCTCCAGGCACCAGAGCAGAGATTCCTCTGCAGCCCATAGTAAAGCTTATGGTGAGACAGGCCCATAGAGGTCCATGGAGGAGCACAGATACACCTGCAGCCTGTGGGACCCCACACTGGAGCAGGTGGATCTCCAAAGGGAGTCTCTGATTCTATGGGAAGACTGTGCCAGACTAGGCTCCTGGCAGGACCTGTGACCCCATGATGATATGAGCATGTTTGCTCTCAGGACTCACGACTTCTGGGAGGACCCACACTGGAGCAGTCTGTTTCTGAAGGGACCGCACCTTGTGGGAGGGATGCATGCTGGCACAGTTGGTAAGAATTGCAGCCTGTGGGATTGACTCATGTTAAAGTTCATGGAGGACCGTCTCCTACAGGAAGGACAACACGCTGGAACAGGGGAGGAGCGTGACGAGCTCTTCCCTTGAGGAGGAAGGAGCAGCAGAGACAGTGTGTGATGAACTGAACCCCAACTCCCTGCACCTCCAATGGGGGAAGGAAGGAGAGAATCGGGAATCAAATGTTAAGAAAACTTCCCTGTCTGACCCTCCAGGACCCCCTCTGGCAGTCATGCTCAAACCACCTGAGCTGGCATAGAAGCCCGTTTGCAGCTACTACACGCCCATACTCGCACAGTCAGACCAGGCTTCCTTGTTGGCTCGACCCCAGGTTTCCCATCACAGTCTCAGAAGTCTTGATCCTTAAAATAATTTAATCATGATGCGATAACAAAATAAAAGCTCAAGCTGGTGCCTCCAAAGAGGGACCCTGAACAAAGGAAACCCTGGATTTTTATACCCTCATAGTCTAAGTATGGGAAAGTCTGGAATCCTCATCTCCTGCCCTGTCCCTGTCTGGGACACAGGTGCAAAGGGTCAACAGGTCACAGCCCTTGCCTTGGGCTCTGCCAAAGCTCAGTCTGCAGCTCCAACTGCAGCTGCTCACTGAGCCACCTGCACTGAATCTATTCCTCAAGAAAAATGAAGACTGGGAGAAAGGGAGGGATAGGTGAATTTGGTTTTATTTCTCATTATGCTGCTCTGATTTGATTGGTAATAAATTCAGTTCATTTCCCTAAATTAAGTCTTTTAGCCTGTGACAGTAACTGATGAGTGATCCCTCTCTTCTCTTATCCCAACTCGTGAGCCTTTTGTTTTCTGTCTCCTGTCCAACTGAAGAGAGGAGTGATTGAGTCATCCCACCACAGCTCATCCATTTCAGTCCAATAGTCTGGATTTAGCTAGCGGCCTCCTTTGGAATGTATTCTGAATGTGTTATTTTGTTAGCACTTTATTTCCTGCATTGTAATTTCATCTAATCTTCTTAGATCACTTTGTCTGTTGTGTTACTGTTCTTTTTAGTGGTTTTTCTTTTTATACAATAGCTGGTCTTACCTTAAAATGTAACCTGAAAGTAACCTGCTTTTTGCTTAAGTAGAAAAAAGTTTTTATAAATGTGTTTACATCAGCTAAAGGCAGTCTGGGTACCATGGCTGGTGTAGGGTGTACTCCTTTCTCTTCCCTTGGGAGCAAGGCTACAGTGTTAATGCTGATTAGTGGTTGAACAAAGAATAATCAGTAAGTAAAATTAAAGCAGAACATTAACTCTAGAGTAACAGAGTGTAGAAGATGTGCAGACAATATACTTGTTCAAAGAATAGGTGCATTAAAATTGTGTGCTTTGTAATGAAATTCTGGTTTTTCAGTACTGTGAAGTTGGTTTTTTGTCTCTCTCAAGAATGTGCAGGAATGTTGGGCAACTGAGTTTGGTACTTTGTAAGCAGCACAAAAGCAAAGGGAGTGAAATGAAATGACAAAAATTGTAATGCCATTCTGGGCCAATATCTTGTGGATTAAATTCCAAGAAACCAGTGCACCTCTGTGTGCACTGTGAAGAGGGTGTTCATTACTTGTGGGGTCGATGTGGACTACTGCAAGTGTACAGAGCAGATGAAGCATTACTGCCTCTAACACATGCCATTGAGGGCTCCTGGACTAATATATGTGGATGGATGCTGGAAGGGAATTGTGTAAGCTTTACCAAGAACCAAAACACTGAGCAACTACAGCTGTTTTTTCCTTCTCAGATGATGACCCATGTTGCAGAAGGGAGGAATGCCCCAGTTTTATTCACTACACCTTGTGGCTGCCTGATTGATGGAAGTTTGTGGGATCTCTGCTCTCCTCCAGCACATAATCTTCTGCTTAGAATGAGATCAGAATGTTGTTGAATTCTATTCATTTCCCACTGGAACTCTGTCTCTAGGTTTGGCAATGCTAAATGTTAGCTTAGTGCAGCAGCTTGAAAAACAGTTTCATATTAAAACTATTGCAGGTTGGAGTTGCATTAATCTTTAGTGGTGGTAGCATTTGCCAGCTGGATGCCTGTTCCTGTTTGGTACAAGACTCTACATATTCAATGTCTTATTATTTTTTCCCTGACAGTATCTTGACTTCTTTAGTTGGAGCTCTTCCTTGCAGGAAGGAGGCCAGCATTTCATCTCTAAGAATATTAAGTTGAAAAGCTATTATGTCTTTTAAGGCATGATGGGCTGCAGGAAGTGTTGAAACTGCCGCTTACCAAGTCACGTTTTGCTAATCATTTATACATTTAGGTCAGATGCTAAAATTGCTGCTGGAAGTCCTTACAGCCAGCAAAAAAATCAAATGCAATTATCTCAATGACGCTAATAAATATGGATTCCTTAACCTGAGCTTTTAAAGGGTACTGGCTATAAGGCCATATTCATAGTAGTCTAAAAGATAATTGCATTTTGAATAAGTCAAATGTCAGTTTTATGTTTTACAAACTGTAGTAGTAAAGCTATGTTTGATCTTCAGCCTGAAAAATCCCCTTGAGATCATTTCTAAGTCCACCAAAATGGTGGAAAATTGTAATTCTGAAATTACATGATAAGGAATGCAGAGAAAAAAGTAGGATTGGGAAGTATGACTCTTTAAACTTTTTTTCATAGTGTACAATCTTCTTTTAAATTTAAGTGTGGTACTTAAAGCTTGATAAGCTGCCCAAGAGGTCTGGATATCTTCTGTGCATGCAATTTCTTCTTAAATCTGCGTATATTATTGACAGAACTCTTACTCAGTTAAACAAAATTAACTCCTAGCTCTTACATGTTTTGCCTCATTTTTAATGCATTATTCTAAGTTCAGTTCTGTTAAACTGCTCCTTGGGTTACTACTCCTTAGCTTTTACAAATTGAAAAAATTATCTGTACAGGTTTAATAGAAGGAACGTATTTTACTAATACCTTCCCAGACATCCCACTGAAAGCATGAGAAACCATAACCCTTCTAGAGTACTGGTACAAGAGGGATTTTTATATTCAGTAGAAATGAACACCGGTCATCTAAAAGATTCTTAGTTTTAAAAGGTGAACAATTATCAGAGGTCTTTAGAAATTTGAAAGTATTTGTTACAAAAGCAGACATGCCATGATTCCATGATTTGTAGTAAGTCTTTAGTGAGCAATTATTTGGTATCTTCCTAATGTTTACAGATACTTTATTTATTTCTACTACTATTTTAGAAATTTTTTTATTATATTTTTCTTCTGTTGAATCTCAGTAGTATTTTAGCCTTTTCAGTCTTCTGATATCTCATCTTGAATTTTCAAAAATACTTACTAACAGTACTAGCATTTTCTCTGCCAGTTTTCAAAGTCCCTTGCAGTGATGTCTCCTGACCCTGCTTCTTCCCCAAAGACTTCTACCAGTGTTTCCTTGCCTTCCTCGTCTCATCTTTCTCTTGCTTTGCTGCCAGCTGCCACAAAGCAGTTGCAATCTCTTCGGCCCCACTTGCAGAGGTCCCCCTGACAGCAGAAGAAGCAATACAAAGATGCTCATCCTAACTAGAATCCCAACTGATACACAGTTCCTGGACCATGCTGCAGTGAGGGATCTGCCTTATGTGGGGCAAGTAGAATTTTAGTCAGGTTTGTTTGTTTGAGCTTTGTGCCACATGAAAGGGGAAAAAGACCAAACCTCCTAGTTTTGTGAAATTTCTAATTCTGCTTTGCAAAATGTTGTTTGCACAGCAGGGCTGCTTAACTCATGAAACAGGATGAGGTGAGGAGTCCCTTTGTTCTGGTACGCACTGTCTAGCAATTACAGAGACCAGTGTACCATGTATTAGAAGTCAGAAATTAAGGTAAGATAGACACTTCAATAGGATGAAATGGTAAAGATCCAAGATTTTGTAGAGTTAAAGTCAAGATTTTACAAGTTTGACAGGTCACGTCATTGAACAAAGTAAAGCCATAAGTCCAACAGTGATGAAGATGCTTCAAGACCACCCATGGGATGAAGTCAGGAGACCACCACCCTAATTTCAAGCCAAAATGAAAGCTCTAACCAAGATTTCACCCAGTCATTAATATGGAAATTAGAAGGTGTAACTATGAACTCAAGACTGTATAAATGGCTCATTTTACACAAACAAGTTAGGCAAGTTTTTGCCCAGTATGAACTGGCTTGCCTCCAGCGTTGTCAATAAATACCTTTGCTGCTAAAAAGATAAAAAGCTTCTTAGTAGTTATTTATTTTGAAGCATTTTTTGCTATCACACCTCTTACCTATATGAGCTTAATATAAATTCTAAGATGTTCAGCCAGTCTTAAAAGATCTGATTGATCTAAGTAGTCTTTAGCCCCAAACTATTCCAAGATCATTCACTTTTTAAGATTTTCTTACTGTGTTAATCTGTTTTTTTGGGTTTTTTTAACAAAGACTGCAATAAAAAAGGAGTTCAGTAGCTCTGGGTTTCTTGATGTTATCTGTTATTAGCTTTAATGTCCCTTTGTGCTAGTCAGAAATGTACTTAGTAGAGTTTCCTTAAGTTTCAGCTTAATATAGAAGTGTGGCTTGGTTTATGGTGCCAAGAATTGTAAAGGAAGTGAGTAGCACAATTTAGAAAACACATTGATAGTAAATCTAAATTTCTTCCTTAAGGACAAAAATATACACCTGTGAATTACTGGGTTTTGATAGTTGCAGTCTTGTAAGGTATCATCTTTCATGTATTTAAACCACCAAATTACAGCATAAAGGAGAAGAAAACCTATAATACTGGGCTGACACAGCTGAAGTATTCATAATAGGTGATTTTGCTACAACTACTGTATTCTACAAGCACATTTGTTTCAAAATTTTGAGAGCAATGATGAGTCATAAAAATTACTAGTATGATAATAATCCAAATAGATAAAATAGATAGTACTACCATCTTGTCCACCTGCTTCTCTGCTCCAGGTTTCTTTTCTTGTTTCTAACTGTCACCAAAGCTTTGATAACTCATACAGGCATTCAGTTCTACCCTGCTTGAACACAGGAGGGGTCTGTCAGTGTGTGTTCTCCACATGGTCAACTATTGCTGGTTTTCCTACACGTAATGTTTCTTTTCTAAAGCAAGCCAATTATTTTTCACTTCAATTTTCCCCTGTTCATTCTAGAAATAGTGTGAGAATACAAAAAAAAAAAGCAAACACTGGAAAAATAGTAGTTGGCCAAACAGCTCCTAAAAAGCCCCCAGCAAATCAGTTCTGTATAAAGACAGTGCAGCAGGTGGTGTAAACTGGGGTAGTGCAGTTCAGTGGTCAGTCACCAGCAAATGATGTGGAATCCACTTCCAGTGAGCAGTAACACCTTGGCAAAACTATGCAGTTATTGTAGCTCTTTGTTCCTAAACAGTTCCTTCCCAGTAGTCACATACATTCGTTTGCTTGGAGGTAAAACTACAAGCTTATTTCTCTTCTTTGCTGCTTCAGCTCATCTCCCCACAGCTAGCGTTTTGAAGAATGACTGCCAGAGAAGGCCCCTGTTCCTAATCCACCAAGACCTGTAGGGACATTTTACATCTGCTCTAAGCCACTTTCTCTTATGTCAGTAGGCCAGAGAGATGCCAGTGAGGGAAAAAAAAGCAACCAACAAAAAAAAAAAGCTGGAATGCTACTTCTAGGTACAGTGTGTCCCTTAACCCATCAAGCACTTGGTAAGAATAGAGTTTGAGCATGAGCTCCATGTTTTCTAAGAAGGACTCAATCTCAGTTTTAAGCCTTACATTTGAATTACATGTTTGGAAACTACCATGATAGTCTACTGTACAAACAGCTTTGATAGTGTATTTTGTTGTGGATGACCTCATTTGTAACGCAATAGTTCAAGATTGATTATTAGTATATATGCTTTCCTACTTGTTTTAGTTAATTCTTTAATATTTCTGAAAGTAATTGAGCCTTTCATGTTATGGGTGATTGTATTGGTGGTATAAGTGTGTTTAGATACATAAAAATATATATATATACACCTATACATATATATACACACACATGTAATACAGCTTTCTAGTTTTATACTTTGTTTCACTTCTACTTTTCTGTGATACTCTAAAGCGGGAATCAATTATTATTTCATAAAACATCTGACTAACATTATTTCTCTCTGTAGAAATGCCCATATGAAATAAAGCAGAAAGTAATTAGATCTGCATAATGTTCCTGTAAATAGCTTTATTGACTAGGTTGTAAATTTCACAGGGCAGACTTGACCTGTTGTTATGTGTCTGTGAGGTGTCATATGTATTTAAAGTATTATACACATTTTGAATACTCTGAACCAAACCACTTATGAAAATGGAAGACTGGTAGAGCACACTGTATTGTTTTACCAGTAATTGTTGCAGAAAACTGTAATGTCACTACTGTCATACTGTCCTTATGGAGCAGGCAGGAAATAGTGAGTTACAGTCCAGCTGTTTTCTTCAGAATTTCAGGTAAGCTGAAGATCATAATTAGAGACTGAATATCACTTTTATGTAGTATGATGGGGGGAAAGGATCAGAATTCCTTAATGGAAGAGTGTGATTTTTCAGCCCGTCGGTGTTCTTTGAAAAAGTAAGTAAAGTACGTAAAGGTTACCTGTCAGACATAATGTTCTAGGATATTCACAAAGCCTTTCATAAGATTCTTTGTAGTCAGCTGCAAAGAAAATGAATAGTGACTGAGGAAGGAACATAACTTAGGTATGGTTTAAAAACTGATTATACTGAAAATAATTGTAGATGCATTCTGCTTCTGAAGTAGCAGTAGGACCAGAGTTAATGAACACTACTGATTGTGATGAAGGAGGAAGCTGCACTACTGCAAAATTTCCTTATATGTGATTTCTGATTAGGAACAGCTGTCCAGATCTGCATGAAACTCCAGATTATAAATGTGACACAGTCAAATGCACCTAGATTTGCATAACTAGCTTAATAGGTGGGGCTTTCTGGACAGGAGCCTGTCTTTTGATGTGGGTGTTTAGTGGACAATGCAATACTAAGGGACTAACTGAGTTTGGGGGACTAACTGCTAAAAAAAAGTAACTGTAATCTGTTGTCAGAATATTTTACTTGATAAGGATGAGAAATGAAAATATATTAATCATATCAGAAGCAATTTGGTACATTTAGTCCTTTTATTTTAAAGAACCAGTGAAGTACAAAATGCAATTAACTATGTCAAGACTGACTTGCAATGATTTATGAAAAAAACAACTTTTAATTTATTTTAAAGGAGGGTTAGAGTGTCATAGAACAGCCCAGGTTGGAAGAGACCTCAAAAGATTATCTGGTTTAACTTCTAACTTTCTGTGGGAAAAGGAGCCTACATGAGATTACCTAGCACCTTCTGTGATCACATGTTTGAAAACACCCAGTGATGGGGATTCTGCCGTGGCCCCGAGAGGTTATTACAGTATTTGAAGACAGGCTTTAGTGAGGTATTCTGGAAAATTAATGGATGGTATCCTCTTACCCTTTCCAAAAACAATAAAACAAGCAGACAGTTGTAAAATTAAGGAGTGCATTAAAACCTATAAAATGAAATATGCACTATAGTCACCCCATGAAAGTAATTAACTCTACAGGGTATTTGATAAAAAACAGGCTTGGATTTCATTTTCTGTAAGAGTTGCATACCTAGCACCAAATAAATCAAGATGACTCTCCATTGCAGAGTGCTTTATATATGCTTTTAAATGTGTATAAGATTGGTGGAAGAAATGCTATCAGATTGCAAAAATGGTATTTTACTGTTCCTTGCCTCAGGTGGAAATGACTAAGCAAGTTGGTCGATCAATGGAATCTTTTTACAAATTTGAGTAAGGACTCCTAAAATGCAATTCTTTCAGTGTATTGCAACTTCAGAGAATCATGAGCCTCAGTCAGTGATTTCATTGGGAACATACCTGAAAGTTTACTCTCTGTGTCCATGTTTATGTTGCCTTTGTAGTCATGAAATTGTTCTGGTTGTTTTGTAATTCAAAAGTCCCACATTGCTATTGCAGAGGAACATACAGAGGGGGTTGTTTCCTGTACCTATACATAAATATTAACACAAGGTCTAATGCCTGACTGAATTTGCATCGTTTGATTTGCATTGTTGCAGATTTTGTGGAACAGACTGAACACACAACACTTAATGACCACCATCATGCACTGGGTCATGATTTCCTCCAGTACTGGCCGAGGCACAAGGCTTGGATGGAAGGATCTGAAGCCTTGTCACTTTAAAGTAAACTGAAATGCCACTGTGCTAGGGAGCCTGTGGAGGATGTGGAAATGTGGTGAGGCAATCAAAGAGTGTGTGTTCTACTGTAATCCTCTGGCCTCTCATCCTATCGTACACAAAGGCTCTATCTGTGGTGCCAGATGAAATGGGATGGTACTCAGGCACAAGGACTGGCACTTTTGCCCACAGGGTTAAGTTTTTTGGATATTTGCTGGGAGGATTTTTGGGCAGTCCAACTGGAATTCTCCCAGACAAAGTCTGGGCATGATTCAGACACAAGCTTGACATTTGCCTTGGTTGGAGGAGTTTAGGCAAACAGATGTGAGTTGTGTGTGTCTGGTTGTGGGGCCAGTGACACTGTTACATTTAGTTAGTTGGTGTAACTTAAGATGTTGATAATGTCAAATCCCTTTCATTTGTCTTTTCTCCTGCTTCAGGTTTGTATAGTTCCACATCATGACACTATTTTATTCCTCATCATCATATGGTTTCCCTCTCCATTCTCAACAACTTCAATACTACTGTCATGACTTTTTTCTGCCTTTGCTCTTGAGTGCATTTCAGGTGATTCTTTCCAGCCTATTTCCCTAAGCTGCTGTGTTTGCTGCTGCCTCCTTAAAACCTTAGTTATTCTGTGTCATTTAATAAATGATTCAGAACTTCTGCCATTTGAAAGAGTGGATTAAAAAGCAAAGCACGTACAATCTCTCTCCTAGTTTCCTAATTTTTCTCTCCTCTTCCTTTACATGCACACACTCCAATATGCTTTTATTTCTGCTATATTTTTAGGTTATAATTTTCTTAGGCAGGATGCATCTGTGCCTTGTTCTGGTGGTTTTTTTAATGAGTAATGGCAAGTGGTGATAGGAATGTTTTGCTTTTGAGAAGCTTCTGCTAATCTTTCTAAAGACATAATGCTGCTGATGGCCACAGAGTTGTCCATTTCTATTATTTATAATTACAATGAACTAAAGCCAGTTATGTGTTGAAAGTAGACAACTGTTCACTCTGAACATCACTTCTATCTGGTTTTGGTGTGATCAGGTGATTCATGAGTAGTCAAAGGAATGCGCACTGTTTGGTGCCTTATAGCACTTTAAAAAAGTCATCCCAAAAGCACAGATTTCTGAAAAAAAATCCATTTTTGTTTGCACGATAAAGTTTGTTACATACGGTTTTAAAATACTCTTAAACCACAAAATTGGAAAAATACAGCCTAACTTTCCATGTTTGTGTTTTTACAGATGTAATTGTGTAATTCTGTACACTGTCTACTGCCTGGTGATATTATTTATGCCAAGATTTGTATAGCATCTGGAATACTAGGCATGGCATGAGTAATTAATTAATACCTGTTTGAACTGACTAGAATACTGACAACTCTGTATCTAAACCAGTCCCAGGATGTTTATGGGGAGAGATGCACTTTTCAGATGTCTGTGCTACATGTGATAAAGGATCCAGAAACGTGCTGTGAGAACTCAACAGCTACTCAGGGGGTTTTGTCATGGCTACAAGTAGATGTGGTGTCCGTACTTCCCCCTCTGTATAGTTACCCATTCCTGCAGTCACTTTGGAGACAAAGTTGGGTTCCAAGGAGATTTTCTTATTTGAAAGAAATTGTTAGGGTACTCTGAGTAGGCTGAGAACTGAAGCTTTGAATAAAATCTTCTCTATGACAGTATCTGAAACACAGAACGAAAAGGTGTAAAAATTGTCAATTAATTTGAACAGGCTACTGTAAAAGTTCTGAAGAATGTGTTTTTCTCTCAGAAGACAAAAATGAGTTAAATTGAAATAGGTTTTGCCTAGGACTGTTAATTCTTTAGTTAACAAATGTAATTTTTTATTATAAGAAAAAAATATGAAAAAGTTCAATTTTACTTTGTAAATATATTTGGGTTTGTTTCCTGTAATCACTATGAACTTGCAAGTTTCTTGTCAGTGGGTTGGGAAAAGAATTATATTTCATTTGCAACGTGTTGGTAAAATTAAGAACAAGTGTTACTTAAAATTAAGGACAAGCATATTTTATAACTCTTGCAAAGATTGGATGATCTGTCTTTTAGTATATTAAAAGAGATCTGTGCTAATAATTTTTAAGTCAAGGTAATGGACTAGAAAAAGAATACAGCACATTGCATCGTGATTCGTGATTGAAAAATAAATGAAGAGATGCTTTTTACCTGTCAAAATGTTCTGTGTGACAGTTGGCTGGCTTGGATATTTCCCAGCCCACCTGAAGTCTGACTGTGCCCTGGATCTGTTTCTTGTGTCTGGAGTGGCTGATGTCTCTCTTTCAAGAACAGTTAAAAGTGGTGCAGAGAGATAACTCAGATTCTGTGCTACCACGGTCCTATTAAAATTGTATGAATGAGTATCTAGGAGACCAGGGAATGGCAATGCAGCTATTCCAGGGTATTAAGTTAGCCTGGAGAACACCCTGCTGCTGGCAACACATTTTCCTTACAAGAAAATGGTGTGCTGTTTCTTTGTAGTGCAGAGGTAAAGTGGAGTTCTTTTCTAAATTGAACGGGGACATGTACATTTTTGCCTCTTCTATTACAAAGGCTGCAAAGATTTTATTAAAGCTGCATTCTCTTGGCATACGAAACGTAATTCAGAGCACTGGAAGGAAATGGACTTAACAGGGAAGAGTTCATCTTACAGTGAATATAGCTGGAGTTTCTAGTCCCAGAAAGAGACACGGAATTTCTAAATCTAATGGTTCCCCTCTAAGGATTAGAGCTAAGTTCTGTCCAAAGTTACCTCATACACTAAGAGGATGTAGTTCTCCAATGTAATTTGAGAATGAAAAGTGAACTGAAATCATCATGCTCTCAGGGACATACTGTTGCTTTACAGAAGAGTGCTTAGAAGAACTGTCCTGCAATGTGTCTTAATCTTAACTGAAACATTAGGAAACTGAGTGGGAATTTGTCTACTGATATTAATATCCCAAAGTAACTGTTACTAATCAAAAGCTCCAGCTAGGTTATGAGGACTTTCTAGATGAGATAATTTTGAAACTCTATGTAGAAATCAGGCTAAATAGTAATGCCAGAAAGATATCTTCCTTCTGAAATACATATATACCACCAAAAAAAAGTGTTATTTTTTTGAATCAGTTAAGTATTAGAATACCTTGGAGGAAAAAACAGATTGTAAAACATTTTTAAAAACTGACAACTCAGAGGTAACTAACAGACCACTGTTTTTGTCAAACTTAACCATGCCACTAGGTATTCATGTGCCATAAACCCCTCCCTTGTAATACATTTAAAATGTCTGCTTCCTGCTGAATTAGGTGTCTGTCAATGCAAAATGGCCTGTCAAGACTCTACTTGCCTCTAGCTGGGGTAGCTGTAATTCTTTACCACCTGTTCTCTCAGATTTGTACTTAGAAAATGTAATGAAATACTGGTTTGAATGTCACAAGGTGTGTTTATACTCACGCAGGATAGTACTTTGAGATTCAGGGACAATCTGCAAAGTGAGGATGATGCATTCACAATCTGGCTTTCAGAATCAGTTGTTTGGGATGGTGCTCTTCTTGCTCTGTGTAAAATTTGGGTGCAGATAGATCTTTGCTTAGGTGCCTATGTTTATAAGATAAAGCTCTGTGCTCTCGTTACAGTTGATGGAGATAACAGTTAATGCAGTCTGTGGAATGGGGAGAAATAAAGCTGAATGTCCACTCCAGTGAGCTGAGCTATTTTCCTAGTTTCGTTATCTCTGTTGGTTAAGATATATAGAGTGGAATTGGTTCATTTTTCTGAATATGATCCATTGCCATTTTAGATGTCCCATTGTATCTATCAGGGACATCATTAGAGCTGCAAGGTACATGTGTGACACAGGGCCTTTGAGAGACTGGTATCCTCACAGAGGGGTAGCTGGAGGCTAGATGGGCTATCTGACAACTTGGGTAGTATTAAATAGCTGTTGTATTTAGGTAACTAAATAAAATCTTTGCATTTACAGTAGAATTTAGGTGTCATTAATCTGAAATTGAATTCCACTCACATCTGAGACATCCATAAAAGGATTGCAAGTAAGACATGGAAACCTATAGATTTGCATAGTGATGAATGTAGAGCAGTTTTTACAGACGTGTATGTCATTACTAAAATTTGTTAGCATGATAAATAATGCAAGTGGCGTATGTTCCTGTATATAAAATGGAAAATGTTTAATAGTGGTCATGATAGAAATGAAATTTGTGTTATAATCACACATTAACTTTTTGGGGATGAAGGAGTTTGTTCAAATGTAATCCATAAGGAAAAGCATTAATTAATTTTTCTAAAATACTGAGCCAGTATTTTATTAAAATACTCTCCAGGTTAAGGTTCTCAGTGTCTGCTTCTTTTAAGTCAGGTTTTCTAAAAGGTAGATTGTACATAGTACTGAGACCTATTCCTTGTTGTTGACACGTTTATCAAGTGTATGAATATGTATAATTCATTCTTTCCAAATCGCTCTAAATATATCATATTTTTCTTTAGACTTCTTAGTACCACTGATACATTGAAATAGTGCTCAGATTTGGCTTTACTATGTTGCACAAGATGGCTTTACATTATTTTAAAATTTCTTAAATTCTATTAGTTCCAAGAGAAAATGCCTTGGAGCCAATTTGGTTTTAATGCAAAAATGCAGGCATCCTAGTCACAACAGATTACCCTGTGAATGTTTATCACTGTAAAGATTGATTACAAGAAAGATGTAATTTGTCAGAGTTTTATGGGAAAGAATGGGAAGGACCTGAGCTAGCGATAAGAGAAATTGCATATCTCTCTTCTTCTTCGTAAGAGTTACAGCTTTGCGAGAAACATTAGTGTGTTGTTGATGGGCCTCTAAGAATTTATAGTTGGATTACAGAAACTATGGTAACTGTAGATTATCTGTGGAAAAAACGATTGCTCCCTGAATAGTAAACTGGAAACATCTTCGTATTACTCACATTGCTCCTATCAGATCTTGGGAGCTAAGCAGGGTCAACCCTGGTTAGTACTTGGATGGGGGACCTCCTGGTTAGTACCGGGTGCTGTGACAGTCCCGAGGACTTCACTGTCACTGTCCAGCCTCGCTCGGCAGTGGCAGATGGACCTTAGAAGTTAAAGGGTGGGCCAGTTCTGCACACGCTGTGCCTCACCTAAAACATCCACTGCACAGGCTCAAAGGAAAAAAAATCCACACTCACATTGCTGGTCTCTTGTGACCTACATAAAGAAACAGTACTAGTATTTCCAACACATTTATCTTTATACTAAAAATATTAGACCTTAAACCAGTTACTGAATCTAGAAGTAGTATAACATGTATGGCACCACCTAACATACACGGACATGGAGTCTGTCCCTCTGACACATCATCTTCCCAATTCACCTGAACTTGAAATAAGCTGCATTTTCAGACCAGTAGTGCTATTAACCCGTTGGAAGGCTTGCTTGACTTCACAAACTGTTTAACAGATATTCTTCATTATGGAATGCATTTGGAAAATTTACATTAACTTCTGTAAATATTTCTATTAGGCTGATTAGTCAAAGAGGTTGATACATAGGCCTTGATCTGCTGAGAGTGTGTACATGCTTAAATTCATGAATTGGAATAGTTGCACTCCCTTCTGAAAAAAAATCTCAAAGATGCTAGTTGCCCTTAAGTTGTGACAACTCAGTTGTGAAACTTAGTCTGGTAAGAGAAAAGTGCCTGAAAGGCTGAAGTTGATCAGTGATCACAGGGAATCTTAGGCAATTAGACTTTTCTGCGGTAGAAGGAAACCAAATGTGCACTTCAGATTAGGCAGTCTGTTCATTCCTCTCTTGATTACTTAATGCAGAAGGTAGTTGTTCCAGTTAATCATTGTGAAGAGATGAGCTCTCCATTCTGTCTTTCCCAAGAGATTTAATTTTTTTCATACAGAAAACAGATTTTGTTGGTGTAGTAATCCTGTTTCTTTCAATCAACCTGTTGTTCAGCCAGCTGCAGTTTTGGGTAATTACTTTGTGCCAAAAGAGCCACAAATATTTGCTTTCCTTCTAACTGAGAGGATATGAATCCCTCAAGGGAGGGTTTAATATGACACTAATCTGTAATCCTTCCAGGGCAATCTGTTTTAACATATTTTACATAATTAATAGATATATCAGTTAGTGATTGGTATCATAGTCTTTTGACAATCATGTAAACTTGGGAATTGAAAAATCAACCTGTGTTAGAACTGGAACATTGTCTTTTTATTGTAACTGCTTTCTGTTTTCTGTCTTAATGTCAACACACAATGTAGAAAGGAACTGTAAATTGTCTCATTACAGAAAGATAAAAATACTCTATGATAAACTTTCTCATTGGGCTGAGGGTAGTGTTTATCTGGACTTCAGTTTCAGTGATGGTCTTGGAATCTGTCATTAAATCCTGCTTTTATCATATGGAGTGCAGTGGCGCTTTAGTACAACAGTTTGTGCATGCCCTAGTTGCAGTAGTCTCGGTTTTGACTGTTATTCCTCAGATGTTGGTCAATTTGCTTGGGTTTTACTACTTTATTCACTATAGGTAACACTGACCAGTTGTACTGAGGACTTTTTGTGTTGACAGAATCACAAGGAAAACTTTTTTTAATGAGACAGCAGAATGTTAATGTATGTGTTAAGCATTGTTGGTATATGATTGAGGCATCATTTAACATTTCTTGAAAACTTAATGTAAAGTAAACATACAGAAAACTAAGAGTAGATTTGGGAGCAATTTGTTTAGAGCATTTTTTATGATCAAGTGGGAGTCAGAACAATTTCATGATTTTTTTTTCCACTTAATTGAGTATGTTTCAGTTTTAATAAAAATTTAATTGTACCTCTAGCTGACTTGCACATTCTCGGATACGTTTAAAAGCAGTGCCTACTAGGTCTGTTGTTTTTTGGATTATTTCAGATCAACTATTGCCAGGAGTCATGTTTAAAACTTCAAAAATTACCTTTGTATAGTCTCTGGTTCTAGTAATGCAGTAGTTCTAGTAAAAGTATAGTTCCAGTAATACAACAGAGCTCCTTGTTAGAACAAGAGTTAAATGGTTGTATTTTATTATTTTGACATTTGACAGCATATTTGAGGTATCTGGATGTCTAATATATACAGAATCTGATAATTTTAAATATAGTTCTGTATGATGCTGTGATTTTGTAGCTCTAACCAAGAAAGATCTCTAGTATTTTTTCTCTTTACTGATCTCTGTTTTACCTTTTATATTCATTACAATGTTGCATTTTTTAGGAAAAAAGCTTTTGAGGAAAAAGTACTAATTTTCAGAAGTTTTGAAAAGAATTCACTATTTTGCTCCTTCCCAAACTGCATTTCATACCATACTCTTTGTGTATTCTTCCTTCATTTAGAGGGAAATTGTATAATGCCATGCAGTAACTTCATCAGAGGACACTCAGAAACACCTTCCACTGTCCAAAGTAGCCTCTGTTCAGAATTTGTACATGTATATGTGTATCCCTTTAGACTGAAGAGGAAGTTAATAAATGAGGCTGCCTAAAAGCCTCCTAAGTCCCAAATGGCAATTAAATTCACTTCCTCTCGTAGCAGTGCCTGACTGTAATGTGGGGTACTTCCCTGCTAAGTCTGAAAGCTTTCTGCCAGTGTTACCGCACTCACCCATAAATGCTCAGAAAAGTTACATTAGAGATGATTAGCACTGCTGTCAGACCCCAGAATTCTATCCCGTGGGGGTACATGTGTTTAGCATTAGTTCCTTGGGTGTTCAGCAGGGAGCAATGGGCTCGAATATTCAGTGGACCAGATTCTGTCGTGTTCTAGGCAGCATATGAATCACTCACTTGTGTGGACTACCCATCTTTGCAAGTATTACACAGCAGTGCTGCTTTTCACTGACTAGAGAGGAGACTTAAGGTGCCTGTTCTAGGCCAATCACTTGCAGACCTACTTGCCCAAAGCTTAGATAAAGCAAGGCAACCTGCCTTTAAGTAAGTGGACCCTGGTCCATAGTTCTCACATCTTGTGCTGTAATTATGATGATGAACGAGAGGAACAGCAATTGCTTTTACTGCACACATTTTTTTTTGCTTATCTAGCCTTCAGCAACTGTGAAGAGTTAATCCACACATGTATTTCAGTCTCAGCTTTGAAATGTGTAGACCTTTAACTATGTAATAAGTAGATGGTGCTTTAATGTCTTCAGAGTGTAAAGGCTACAGTTTTCTCCAGGGTGGGCAGCTTGTGATATGGACATCTGTGCGTTGCTTTGTGATAGTTTTGCTTTTGTAATAGTGGAGTAATTAGAAAAGCTGCTAATGCCTGCAGAACACTGTTCTATGTTTGGCAATAGCATTATTGAAGCCTGACACACTGAAAACAGGCTACCTCACAATTTTATCTAACACAGCCAAAGAATGCTGCATAGTTATTGCTATATATCACTCATTAAGTGCAAAATAATAATAGCTTCAGAAAGTATATGAAAAATAAATACTGCTTTCAAATTTTTGTGGAAAAAAATAACTTCCGCCTTTCATAACTGTATTGCTATTAGTCTTTTATACTGAAATCCATTTGCCTTTATTAATTTTCTATGACCACTTTAAATTGCCTTTAATATTCTGCACTGTGAGAAATACTTCTGGTTGTTGATTGTCTTTCTTCTCCTGTTGTGTACTCTGCTGCTTAAGAAGGAATAGTACTAGATTCACCATGTTTTAATAATTTTTCTCAAAAGTATTTTTGTATGTTGTAAATATGCATTTGTGATTTTTAAGGAAATACCAAGAAGCTTCCAGGGTATTTATACCATTGTGAGGAGTAAGCACTGGAGGTAATTCAGTGTGAGAACTGGCTGTGGGCAGAACTCCTGGAGGAGAACTTGTGGGGGTGGCTCAGGAGTCAAGGATGTGAGAGGGTCAGTTCCCTGATGCAGTGTGTTGCTTCAGAAGGTTTGAGAGGCACTATTACTTCAGCCTATTCAACTGCAAAAGTTACTTTGCCTCTCTGAATGGACACCCAAAGATATTATTTTATTGTTCAGCTTGGTTTTACTGAATTCTTAGCTGTTCCAAATTTGTACCAAGTTCTATGTCCTTTGCCTATGGAACAGCTAGCTGACTTCTATCTCCATACACATTATTGTTTCAGGTTGATATTTCTCAAGTGCATATTAAGAATGTGTTGATTTATCAAAGATACGTAAACCAATGTGAACTTATTTCCAGTCCAGTGATGGTACATGCAGTGTGTTATATTACAGTAAGCCAAATGCAAATGTTGGCTAAATAAAAATGTCTCAGCAGCATGAAAATATGTTGAATACTAAAAATATGTTGAATTACAGAAAAATAAAGCTCTTTGAAAAGTCACATCTTCTTTATTGTCATGTCCCATAACTGAATCAGGTACAAGCTTCATCTGTCCAGATGGATGTTGAAAATGCCAGGTGGTGGAAACTGTACAACCTGTTTCCCTAGATACTCTATGCCACTGCTGTTTTGGGGAAATATTTACTCTCCAGTGGTAGCATTTTTGGAAGTACCTTTCTATTGTTTAAACTTCTGTCATTTCTTCATTCAGTTATTTCTTCTTAGCTCTGTGTCTTAGATTCCTTATGTTCAGTCCCCTCAGTGCAGCCTGGAGAGCAGTTCAGTAAGTGAATTCTGCAAACCCTGGGTGTCTTACTGGTCAGCTTAATGGACAGTTTTCCCAACTTTATGTAAGAAAATGCATATGTGCACTCTGTTTGTATCATCCTCTTTGACTGTGAACTCATTAAAAGGATGATTGGACCTGTGTATTTTCATTTGAATATCTGCTGATGAAAATTTTCTATTACAAACATCAGTCAAAAATTATGTGGATTAGGGACACTCTTGGGAGGATTTTATGTCCATAAAATAAATTGATACTTTGTGATAGATATATTTCTCCTGGAAGTTTAAGTAATTTTAAGTGTATATCCAATTAGTTGCAGCATGATGAAATTCCAGTGTGATATATAACAAAAATCAACAACATCCTTGAAAGTTTAGTCCAAGATGGTTCCTGATCAGTGATAGCTCCAATGCTTTTTGGAAGATCTCAAGAGGAGCTGCAGGGATGTAGTTATGTGCATCTCCATGACTGTAAAGGCAGCAGGGAGAGGAAAGAGTATGCAGAACAAGAACAGCATAGGGCTTTTCATTATCCAGATGATCCTAACAAAATGAGAATATTTTAGTTGTTACAAATAAAAGGTCAAAAAACGTTCACTGCTTTATCTGTCTCCCCTATGTCCCTTTTGATACGTAGCCTTAGACTGGCAGTGGGCACATTGTGGGAGTTCCAGGGGGCCAGGGCAGCTCCCTGGAACTGGGAACTCCCTGTTGCAGCAAGACTTCGCTGGTCTGGAAAGTCCACTGTGCTGTGGTGACAGCCTTGGTGCCAGTGTGTGTGTGCTCTGTGCCTTGTGAAAGAGAGAAACAACACTTGAATGTATTTAATTGTAGAAAGTTTTCAAGGTGGACTGTCTGTGCCATGGAAACTCATCTGACCATCGTGCAGCAAACTCTGTAGGTACAGAGCTTAACCATTAGTTTTTATTTCTTGCCTCAAATTTCGTTGTGTACTTCCACTGTTGTAACAGTAGCATGCACTTTCAAGCAGGCCCAAAAGCAGCTATTCAGAATTTCTCTTTATTTCTTCCATGCAGTGTTCCATCATGTGTTATAACACTTATGATTTTGTTCTTGATCTCCAGGAGGTAACACACAGATCCTCTCGTGTTTACATAACTTGACATGGGTAATCAAAAAGAACAGACCGTGCAAGAGGATCCAAGAATTAGAATTTAGTGTTGCTTTGACTAGTGCTTTAACAATCTGAGTAAAATAGAATAGCTGCTTATTTTACTCCAGTTATAACAATACTAACATCATCAAAATAATAGGATTTCTATTGAGAGTCATTAATGATACAATGAAATCAGTAGCTGCAAATATCTGCTCTGCCCTTCTGATTTCTCACCTCTCTGATGATCCGTAGTCCTAGGTCAAGGGCAAAATGCTTTAGTGAGTTGTCAGCATCCCGTTTCTTCACAGGAATATGGTGTCAGTGGTGGTGGAGGATTTCCTTATACTGAATTTGTTCAGGGTTATTTTTATCTATTTCAACCCATATTTTTACTTTTCTGTGTATGGCTTCTAATAGCATTATTGTTGAGGTGTGTTAGTCCTTTCCCTATATGGTACTGTTTTAGTGAAGGAAAGCCATGCAACTGGAAAGCTGAGGAAAAGTTCAGCTTAAACAAAGTTAAGTGATAAACAGCTCAGTTTATACAGGCTGAAAAGGGTAGGGTAGATGCCTGAAGTTTGGGTACTCTTGCTGTTTTAGCTAGGAGAAGCTACAGAAGAGTTACCTGATCTTACAGACAGTTACAGCAAAAGTTTATCAAATAATTTTTGCAGATAAGTTAAAATTAAGGAAAAGTAAGTTTAAGACCAGATAAGGTAGTTAAAGCTTGTGGCCTGGTATGGCTAGTTATTGTTGTAAAAGTGAAGGTCTTAATGCTACCCCTCAGCAAAACCAATTCTCCTGATTCACATTTCACATATTCACGTTCACATATATAGAGGGTTACCACTGGAGTGGACAAATTTGTCCTCTGGTTACCTTAATAATGGTATTTCAGATAGTTTACTCTTCCTGTGTAGTGAAAATGGATAGAGCAGCCTGTAAAATAGGTACTTATTTTCTAGATATATAAAGCTACCCATTACCCATTAGAATTTATTTTAATAATTAAATACATTTTATTTCCTGAGTTGTTAGCGACTATCATACAGTGTTTCATACCATTGCTATGATTGCACTGAGTGTAAATCATCTTGGAGAAGCAGAATAACTCCTTCCATACCACCAATAAAACATCACTTCAGAATCTTCCATCCTATCCATACACGTGTGTGACTTTCACAGGATGCCACTCTCTTTCACTCCCCACTGGTCTTTTTAGTGTTAAACAGTTGGAAGGGTGAAAAATGAGGGGAAGGTTTTTTCAAGTCAGAAGCGATTGAGACAATTTGATTAAGATCTCTTCTAGTATCCAGTGATAGGACTTCTGGGAGTGGTTCAAAGGGAGGTTCCTGACCGGGAGAGGGTGACACTGGACAATCAGGAAGGACTTCTTCAGGAAGAAGGGGTGGTCAGACACTGGAACAGGCTTCCTAGAGAGGGGGTTGATGCCCCAAGCCTGTCAGTGTTGTTTACATTGTGCTTAATAATAGGCTTTGACTTTCGGTAAGGCCTGAAGTGGTCAGGCAGTTGGACTAGATTACCACTGTAAGTCTTTTCCAATTGAAATAGTCTGTTGTATTTTTGCCCTCTATTCTATAGGAACAGGAAAGGATCCAAAAGCAAGTGTCAGTTGAGCTGGAAGATGAGTGCTGTAGTGAAGTGGCAGGGCAGCATATTCCAAGGTGCAAACCCTGTGGCTGTATTCGCCTTTCGGAGATCTCTGCTCCCTGTTTGTGCTGTACTGTGTTCCTGTCCTCCCTCTGCTGCCTCATCTGCCTCCTGGCTTTTGCAGCCAGTTGCTTTGCAATTGTGCCCTGTGGAGTCATGATAAGCATGTTATGAGTCACATGAAAACATATGTCTTCAAAAATGGCTTCCCTTTGAGGTGGTAGATGCTTTATTTGCTAAGGGTGTCAGTGTTTCATGTTGTTTGAAGATGGAGAACCTCAGTAGTGGATTTCCATAATTTGGGTTGAATGGATTACATCTAAGACTGGCTTTAGATGTATTCCTCTGAGACTGTTTGAGTACTGATGTTTGCTAATAATGACCATATGGCTGTCATCTCTATTGTCTTTAATTTACTGAAAAGTCCTAGGATTTTTGTATCTCCTGTCATTGTGTTTTGGTGTCTTTTTATCTTTGTTGTGGCATATGTTGTGTGCATTTAATCCTTTCCTCTTCAAATAATTTTTCTCCCTGTTACTAATGACCCACTAGTTACTCTGCTCATTTGATTTTGACATTTACTTTAAGGTCTTTACTTTAAGGTCTATTTTGTTTTTCCATCAGTGTTTCTTCAGAACTTTTGCTACCATTGAAAATATGCTCAAACAAATGAAAGTGATTTTCCTTGTATATTTAAGTGTTAGGTGTAAAGCTTTGATGATAAAACCTGAAGAATTAATGTAAAATCAGTGAGACGATACATTTCTGTATTTCTGTGACTCACATAATATTATTTATGCCTGAGATGATGAGATGCATAATTTTCCAAAGAATAATAAACATATTTCAGCATTAGGTTGCATCGGGCAGAGAAAAGATGGTAAAATACATTCATGTATTTAATAATGCATATATCCATTATGAAAAATGGCATATTGATGTTTATAAGACATATTTATAACTTTATAGTATAAAGAATTCATCATCAGGTAATCAAGACAAATTAGTTGGTAAGGAGTACACAAAAATAGTAATGAAATTTATTTTAATTTTATCACAATAAACATAAGTAAATGCTTTTTCAATAAAGTGCAGACCTATTGTCAGTGGGAAAGAAAAAACATACAGCAGTTATATTATAGTAATTAGTCTTTCTTTTTGTATGATCATGATAATTGAAAAGTACTATAGGTGACCAGAGGTGTAAAGTGGACAGATGCTTCATGAGTGGCTGTTATTGTTCTGCTGCTGATACCAAGAGATGCTTGTTGAATCGATGCACATAGGTGTAGTGGGCTTTAACCTGCTTACTCCACACTTCATGCTTAGACATTGATAGTCAATGCTTTGTACTGCTGTTACAGCTTTTAGAGGTTTTTTTATGTTTTTATTTGAAGAATCACATCATTGTTTAAAATGCTGATTGTATACATACCCCTTGAAATAAATTTACCTACCCTTATGTATCCACTGAGATCCTAGACACTATGAAAAACCATTTTCTGGGGATTGGTAGACATTTTCTAAGCATAGTCTGGGCCAGAAACTGCTTCTAAAATTCACTTTTTCTTCTTACTGTTACCCTCGTGTTGGCACAGAGAGGCTAAGATGGTACAATCCTTAGTCATGTCATCTGTTTTGATGATTGGATTATTCTGGAATTTATTTATATTTGTGTTGTGATGTCTAGGTTGTCATGGTTCTAGTAAAAGCATAATTACACTGCCTGAAATTGGAGTTTCTGGTGTCTGTCACATGGTACATGACTCTCTGCAGATGTACTAGTCTATTAAAATCTAGCTCTTTTTATCAAGAGATCTTTCTATCAGCTAACATGGACAATGAATGTCTCATTTGACAAATACTTCTCTAAGTACTGTGAGGTTTTTATTTTTTTAAAATAAATGTATGGATTAAAATAGTGTGCTTTATAACAGAAGGCTATAAAGGCAGTGCTGAAACAACAGATACATTATTCAGAGCCTCCTATGCGGTAACATATCTTGCAATTCTTCAGTTTTATGCCATGCAATACTGTCCACATTTTGTATTGGTTTGCATTCCAGCTGCCTTGTCCATCTCCAGTGGCACTGGTGTTAAGGTAGAGTGATTTATCTGTAAGATATCAGTATAATTGCATGCTGTACAGAAAACATATAGCTCTAGGAACATTTGGAATCATTCTGATTTTGCTTAGGGACTTCTGAAAGTATGTGTTGTAGTATACAGGTAGGTGCTGAATCTTCTTTAGACCATCTGGTATTCAGCGGAGTAGAAAATCAGACATCATCATCCTTACCAGGATTTAAGTGACGTATGTTGAGCCATTTAGATGAAGGAGTGTGTTTTGAGGATCATGACACAGAGTAATCAGAATCTAATGTGCATGAACTACAGACTGATGGTGAAACTTGGGATCCACAGAGCAAAACCAGAAAGCTTTGCACAATGGGACTCCAGTGCACTACTCAGCAGTGCTGCTCTCGTATGGTAGGAGTAATAGGAGCAAAACAAGACTATAATAATCTCCATAAGAGTTGGACTGATCTTTTGAAGATTCGCAATAAGTACTGTGTTCAAGACACCTCTTATGCAACTTCAGATCTCTTAAATTTTATTATGTGTCATGTATTAATTCACCAGCATTCCACAGAATGAAAAAAAGAAACAAAACATATTTCACTTAGAAAGAAAAAATAATCAAAATACAGAAGATACTTCTGTGTAGGTTGACAAACAGTTTTTGCCATGATCATTTTGGCTTTCTTGAGAAGTGACTGCTATTATGCCCAGATTATTTTATACCTCCTGCCATTGCAGAATCTTCCACTGCTGTGATTAAGGGGCTAACATCTGCTATGGGGTATTTTTCTTTCTTCTGCATTACCCATGACTTAATCAGTTTTGGATTATGACAAACACAACGTAGTGCAGAATAATTCATAACATTTGCTATATTTGAAGCTATAATGTTTACATTATTAGCTTTGTAATTTATTTATGCATCTCACCTAGCTAATAGCAAGATTGGATTATTAAAATGTTTACTAATGCTTCCTTCAACTTGTTTCTTTACAACTACTGTTCTAACACAATTGTTACAAATAAATATGTCTCTAAACAAAAAACCAAAAAAGGTAATCATTACCCTATTAATTTATTTTCCAGTTGAATCCTGAATTCAAAATTAATTTAACTGGAACAGATAGTACTCATATTTCCTGCCTCAGTTCAGTAAGCATTCATACCAGGATAAGCAGAATAATTTGTTTAGATTGCTCAGCAAACCTTATACAAAATTACTGGCATTATTTAAGGTCACCCTAGGTTGAAGATTTGATGCGTAGTAAAGGTATGTCAGAAGATTAAATTCTTTGTTGAAGAATGCTTACTTTTATTTATGAAAACAAAATTCCATTGTGCTTGATGACCTTTTGCATATAGAAAAAATTCTGAACAGTAGAAAGCTGTCCCAGTAGCATCAAAAATGATGTAATTCACTTCAGAATTTCTTTGATAACATACCCACAATACCTTGTGTTCTATAAAATAGTTCTAGAGCTGATTCATCACTAAGAATTAGACTTGCACCTGCACTAGTAGCTTTTCACACAGAACAATGGACCTTTGGAGAGAAAGAAGACAAAGAAAAAGAATGATTTCTTCATCATTTCTGCTTGCCTTTCTTAGAGGTATTGTTGTAAAAAGAAAACATAAAAATCACAGGTGAAACTCTTAAGAAAGGACAATCAGAAGTATTTTAAAGGGATACAAATCAGGCACATTTAAGTTGACATCCAAAGAGAAGGTCGTAGAAGTAAAAGAGAAGCAAACAAGAAAAATTAACTGGCCACATAGAGTGGAAAGAGTGGTCTTTCACTGCTCACTTGTGAGCCCATGGCAAGAAAGAGGGAAGTGAAACTGATACCCCTGGGTGTGGGTATCAGCCTGAGTTGTCTTATAGGTATTTGGCACTGCAGGAAATGTGATATTAGAACTTAAGATCGAACTCACTTATCCTTAAATATTCATCTTACATTATGCACTACAAGCAGAAGGTATTCCTAATTTTAGAAAGTTTATAATGTGTATGAATCGTCATAATACAGATGGCTAAAAATTAGTTTTATTCAAAATAGAATGTTAGTCAACATACTCTATTAATAAAGTCACTGGTTTTATTTATAGTTCAGGAAGACTATGTAACACTTTACTACTTTTCCTGCTAGCAGTTCAATATCTTCAATGGTCAAATCTGGAGATGGCTGTTTTGTGTTCACTGAAAAGAAATCATGCATTCTTCTTGTTTTATTCTCACTGGTTTACTAATGGTGTATGTCTAGGTCTGAGCATATTTGATAGAATCTGAATCTCAAAAGAGCCCTTTCATCCTAGAAATGAGAATATGTTGGAACAATGACATGAGTCATAGGCAAGTTTTGTAGTGTTGGATCTAGTGCTGCTCTTGTCTGTACAGAACTTTGTGTATAAGCAGTAAGGACAAGGTTCAAAAGATGTCTGCTCATCTGACTCCTTAATTTCAGAATGAATTAAGCACTTAATCATCTTTATAATTCAGGGTTAAGTTAATTTTTCCATATGTCCATTTACAACACATGTCTTGGCACTGATGTATTTCATATTTCTCTTTAATTTAGGGTTTTCTCAGCACATTTTATACTGATTTCCATAGAACTGCTGTCAGACAAGTAAGAGATTCTGCTCCAATTTCATCAGACCTTCTGTTTTGCTTTGCCTGCACAGCGTGTGATTTGTGTTAGCCAAGTGTTCCTCTGGACTTGTTATACAGAGCTTCCTTGGGTGCTTCTTTAGTAACAACTTCATATATTGCTCGGAAACATTTATTTTCAAATTCATAGAATTTGCCTGTATGAAACATTTTTCATATGATGTGATAAAGTGAGGTTTAGTAGAGGACAATAGCCAATACCCAAAATACAGTACAGATCACAAAGGTAAATCTGCATATTTTCCATTTCTCTTTGGCAGATAGCCAAACCCATCACACAACCACTTACGAAAAGTTGCATTATTCCAAGATTTTTAGTTAACTGCATGAATTACATCAAATTTGTTTGCACATACTGGAATCTGTCTTCATATCGTAACAATAGCTTACCCTTTAATTTGTGTGCTGCAGTTTTAATTGGTAGAGATGTCTTCTGTAGCAGCATGCGTCTTCTGAAGTAGAGCAGCACACATCTTTTGATTAATGCAAGCTAAGTCACTGGCAGTGCTCATGTTGGTATCATCAATGTATAGGCAGAAAAGCTAGAAAAGAATTCTGAAAGAGTAGCACATCTGTTACTATTCCATATCACTTTATTTATATGTCAATGTTCCAAAATCAGGATTTTTGCCTACTGATGTGCTATTCAAATAATATTTTCTGTTAGCAAGTTATGGATATTTTTTTTGTTTCATTACAGAATGATGGTTTTTCCTGCTGTGTTCTAAACTGTGGGTAGATAGATGTGTGAATTCAAATGTAATATGAACTTTTTTTCCCTCCCAAAGCTGAAATGAATGAATTTTATGGAAAATTCCTTTCATGTCTGCCTGTGTAATTTCAGTTGTTTTAGTATTTTGAAATCTGAATTGCTGAGGCAAACTGACCTCTGTTTGCTTGATCTTGCTTCACTTGGATGCCTTGAGCTTTCTAGAATATCCTAGGAAATACTACAGTGGCATGTAACATGTAGTCTATGTTTAAACTCCATTTACATGGAGTTTATTTATCCATTTAGTTTTTTGTTTTTAAACCTTGATATATAAAGTCCATGAGAAGAGTGTTTTAAGGAAATGACATGCCCATAGGGAAAAAGCAAACATGACCTAATTGCAGAATGAACTCTACCTATTATATTTAATCTCAAAAAACCTGAAATGAACATCAGAAAAACTAAACTGTGATTCTCAGGCCTTGATCCATGCTGATGGATCTACGTGTGTGTATACACATGTATATTAAGTATACCCAGGACTGTTACTGGGTACTGAAACTTGGCATTAAAATTGCTGCATCCATGCTGTTCATGTCTCATGCTCTCCAAAACAGAGGGTGCACATAGAACTTTTATCATGAGTAGTCCCTGGCCTTTGATAGTGTGTTTTTCAGCCATGACCCATAATTCTCTGGGAAATCTAGTGAGTCTGTGTCCTGCATCCATTCTGCCTGTTGGGTGGTGAAGCTGGTCAAGTTCCAGTTGACAGGGACATTCCCTGACACTCAGGGATTTTATGATTTGCAGAAAGCTCTGGTTACCTTATATAGAAAACTTCCTTTTTGTAGTCGTTTGGGCTCAAGAGGTGA
Organism: Sakesphorus luctuosus; assembly: GCA_013396695.1. NCBI lineage: Eukaryota > Metazoa > Chordata > Aves > Passeriformes > Thamnophilidae > Sakesphorus > Sakesphorus luctuosus. The sequence goes on along the minus strand of VWZD01005134.1, from coordinate 418,616 downwards.
ATTCTTCAGTGCCTCTGAGTGTCCCCTGAACCCTCATTCCTATTAATTGGTACCCCTGGGTATATGCTCCCAGTCACGATTTTCCCGTATGTTCCTGCCCTTTCAGGAGGTAGAAATAATTACCAGGCTCTGGAGTGTGAGGCAGTTTCTCCTTAGAGGCCTGAGAATTGCCAGCCTTGGCTTTTTGGCTTTTTGGTGTATTTGAATCAAAAGATGCCATCTAAACTTAAGAATATTGAGCGAAGAGCAAGGTGAGCTAACATGTTAAATTTAGATCACAGAGACAAAATTTAATATGCATTAATATTTAAGGTATAGTTATATATAAAAATGTATTTAGATAGATAACATAAAGTAATATTTAACATTAAAATTGTGCTTAATCATTGAAATGCTCTGTCTTTGCTCATTTCTCTTTTCGTTTCCATTCAGAAGCAATTGTTTCTCCTCTCTGATATTCCTGCTTATTCTCCACCTCAGCACAGTCTTCAGATTTGTTCCCTTGATTTCTCATGTCCTGCCTCCTAGCTTGTTGTCTTCTTCAAACTGAAGTTTGATGAAACATGACATGAACTTTAGCTCTTCCTCTCTTTCGTGTTTTTTGTTTGTTTGTTACCTTGTTTGATTCTGTCATCTCTTTTCTTGTTTTTCTGCTTCATATTTCCTTGAGTGTCTCCTGGCCATCCCCTGACACTTTTCTCTCCAGATTCCCAGATTTCTTGCTTTCCAGCTTCATCCTGGGTTTTTCCTTGTCTAGAAACATTTTATAGAGGAAAACAAGGTATGTTTATAGTGTCTAATGCCATCTCTCGTACAGTGCTTTGCAAGCAGTCACAATGCTTAATTTTGTTTCCTAGAATTAAAAAAGATCTTTTTCAGCCAAGAAGGCACTATAATCCATTGAAGGCTTCTAAGAAACCAGAAGAAAATCAAAATGCAAATACCACTTTCTGTGTCTTGTCTGCCCCTCATTTTTTTGTTTGTTTAGTCTTTTAATTATGTAGTTATTTTTCTTTGGAAATTGCTTTCACGTTGTAGATGAATGAAAAGACCCGTATCCTTTCTGGGAACATTCTTTCTAAGCAAGTACTTTTAAAATGGACATCAATATTTGCAGTCATCCAGCTGGGCAGCCATGAAGCTCTAGGCAGGAACTGATATGCTCCAGTGATTATCAATAATTCTACCTCTCTTACAAGAGCATGTAATGACAGGACAAGGGGAAATGGCATGATACTGAAAGACAGTAGATTTAGATTAGATATTAGGAAGAAATTCTTTACTGTGAGGGTAGTGAAGCACTGAATAAGGTTGCCTAGAGAAGTTGTGGATATCCCATCCCTGGAATTGTTCCAAGGCCAGGTTGGATGGAGCTCTGAGTAACCTTGTCTAGTGAAAGGTGTCTGTGCCCAAGGCACAGGGGTTTGGAATGAGATGATCTTTAAAGTCCCTTCCAGTTCAAGCCATTCAGTGTATCTCTCCAGTGCTAAGACTGCTTTGTATTTTCTGATGGAAACAAAAATCTTGTATTTTCATTACTTCATAAAATTGAAATGATGAATATGTGAGTACTGTCAGCTGTTGCTATTGGTGGCATCCACCCTAAAGCAAAAGGAAAGCTACAGGATTTTTACCAGCATTAAAAAAGCTTCAACAATATACATACCAAGTCCTGGTGAAGTATTTTTTGTATAAAATAGTTAAAATTTTTCGAGAAAAGCACTTCCACAAAAATACCCAATTCCTTGTTAGCTCAGCATCGAGTTGCAGTTCTTGGGCTGGGCTGAGCCTCAGTAGACCTGTTTTGCAATGGAACAGATTGTCTTGCAACACAATGTGTTTCTGGTAATTTTTTTCTTAGAGAACAAGCTTGTGGCATCTTCTGAACTTGAGAGTCTGTTTCCTGTGCTAATCAAGGCAGCTGACAAACCCTTCAGCATGCTGGAATCAATGTGGGTTTTTCCAAGGTCTTTCTCTGCCCTGTACACCCTTAGGAACAGGAACAGATTGACAGGGTTTTTTTTGGTTTGGGTTTTTTCTTTTCTGTTACCAGCTGCTGAGATTGCCAGCAACAGACATGTAACCAGATGAAAAGCTTGTTAGTCTGAGACATAAAATGCAGGCAAACTGAGCAATTTCCTTTTAATGTCTTCATTATGAATTGCATTTTCCCTGTTTATTAAATATTTCATGATACGTAAGCTGCAATTTGATCTGGGCATGGTTAATGAGAATGTTACTGTGAAGCAGGCCAGTTCTCAAATGTGTCCAGTCTTAGGGATCTCATTTCCGTTTCACCCATGTACTGGGGAAAAAAGGGGTCTCAGTGGAAGGACTTCTTTCTATGCCCTTTAACAAATGTAATAGTGAGGTAATTCAACAAGGTGACATTAAAGTAGAAGAGACAGGAAAGAAGAAAAGATTACACCAGATAGTATGGAAGTATGATAGGCATTTTTGTTTGCTTGACAATTCTGAGTAAGGCAGTTGTTCTTTTTCACACTTACAGTCAAAGGCCTACCTGCTACTTACCTTTACTGAAAGAGTGAATTGCTTGCATAGAAGAGCAGGGCATACACCAGATTTGTATGGCTCACTTGTGGGAAACAAGGTAAACAAGCATTCAAATTGGTGAACAAAACAAGCCGAAAGATACTTACTGGATGAAATTTAATGTCTGTTTACTTAGAATCATAGAATCGTAATAAAACTAAGATTGGAAAAGACCTCTAAGATTGAGGCCAACCATTAACCTACCACAGCCAAGTCCACATGTAAATCATGGCCCTAAGTGTGCCTTGCCTACGTTTTTTGAACACTCCCAGGGACAGTGACTTCACTACTTCCCTGAGCAGCCTGTTTCAATGCATCTGTTTGCAGGGTGAAAAAATGGTACTTGGCCATTTATGCCAGCTTCCAGCCAGCTGGAATTAGGAGTATAATGCCTAGATACCATTTATGGATATCCATATATGTAAGGGATCAGCAAGGATGCAGGATTCAGACTTAACACCTGGACTGTAACCAATTAATCAGCTGTGTAGATTCATTGCAAGCAGGTTTCACTGATACCAGAAGCTTCTCAGGTTGCTTGCTGAGTTTCCTGGCATGATTCCTGCTTACTCTCGATTCAGTTTCATATAACTAGTCTTAGATAGTGATCTTCTCTATAATACATGTTTGTTTGTCTCTCTTTTTTTTCTTTTTTTTTTTTAATTGAATAAGAAGCAAAGGATCTGGTGTGGAAAAAAAGGGAGACTTCCCATTGTTGATTTTTTTGGATGTATGGCAGCAGCATACACCTTACTCTTATTATTGGAAAACATTATCCTGAGCCCCTTTTTTGCTCTCTTGGCAAGGTAACAGTCTTTTATGAGGTGGGTTGTGGACAGGCTCAAACATGTCTTCTTCAACTTTTAAAACTGATTTCTAGAAATGTAGTTGGAGGAATTGAAGGATATTTGCAGGAAATGAAACAAGTCTTCCTGACATCTGTATGTTTTAATGTGGTGATGTGGCCTGTACTGTGAAAAGAAGTACTCTCAAGGCAAGGTGACAAGTCTATGAGGAACACGCATCTTGTTTGCTGCAGTATCTGGCTGTAATACCACTAGAGGATGAGTTCTAATTCCTTATGTCAAATAATGCAGTGTCATGAAATCAGATTACCTGGTGTTAGTGTGGTTTCTTTCCTATGAATACAAGTTCACTTGCTTGAAGTTTTCTTTGTTGACTGAGAATCCTGTTTTCAGGCAGGGCTCAGGTTTCCTACTTTTTGAGTAATTTGCAGATACTTGTTTATATCCAGTCATAAGAATGTCCCTTATCTTGCCTCAGTTTCCAAATACTCTTTCTTGCATAAATAAACGGTAGCCAAGAACACCCTGGGTGACTTAACAAAAGCTAGTATGTAGTTACTAAACCCACCTCTTACATCTAGTGCTTGTTTCAACTTTGATTGCTGGGCTAGTTTCTGTATCCTTGTTCTGGCCATTTCATTAAATGGAACAGAAATGGTACCTTGGCACCAGCACTGGCATCCTGTTCGCATGTCCCCTGTCGTGTCTGCAGATCAGTAGGTGAGCGGTCAGTGCTTAGGCATGGCTTGAAGTGCAGTGAGAGTGAGGAACCTGCTGAGCGTGCTGGGGGCATGAGAGTGTTTTATCAAATTCACTGAAAATTCTGCAGAAAAAGCCATAGGACACTCTTCAATAAATCCTCCTTAGATTATTAAAATATTCTTATTTTACATATTTTCTTCACTTCAGCTTCCTTAGTTTTCACTGCACATTTACAAGTGTGTCAGTTTATATTGCTGCATGGGCCATGTATTTTTAGGTATTGCTGACAATTTCTCCTGAAGAGGCAGTATGGGAAGGTCAGACATCTTTTTAGTGTGCAGTATTGATCCTCTGGAGAAAGTATCTGTTTGTAGAGACTTCTAAGTGGAGGCTCAGAGCAAAGATATGCTCTCTAGCAGGTTTGTGAATGAAGGCTTACATACCCATTCTGCTGTTTAGATATCACTAGTTTAGTCCTTCAATTTAAGTATCAGTTTATCCAAAAGATTATATTTGTAACTGTTGCTCTCAGTTTGAAGTAACATAAAGTAAAATGTATCACAACGGAAGCAGATCAGTAGGCTTCCATTGTCACAGGAAACACAGTGAACATGATCTCTTGGATGAACTAGGAAATCCTGATAATATATGGTGAATCTCTGAACGTCATTTAACTTGACATTTACCAGAAACAAACTTAATTGTATGTTGGCTGCATAGTAGTAATGAGCACCTGGATGCAACATGTCTTTAAATGAAGTCTTCTGAGATGAAGGCATGAACGTTAAAAAGATAATGTCATTGTAGAGAGGTAGATATATTCATATATATCACCACTTAATCTTTTGTTTCCTTCTTTTGTGCTTTTTTGTTTATTTTATATATAACTGTTTGTTTTATATGTGTGTACACACACAGTATTTTCCTGTCTGTATAGCAGTCAGAACATTCTTTTCTATTTGCTGACAGAGCATACTAGGGAGCAAAGGTCATATTCTGAAATGCTCTTAAGTCTCTCTCACCTCTCAGAAATTCCTTGCATTTACTTGGGGTTTCATCATCTCTTCCTCAGGGAATATTAGTTTTCCTGTCAGTCTTTTAGATACAGATGACATCCTAAATGGAAACTTCTTTTGAAGGTTTGTAGATGCCTTTCAAATGCTTTGATATTATTAGCTTGTTAGTGGCACTGCTAACTGGAAAACCAGGAGAAGTCAGTGAGGAGCCTGAACTCCAAGCAAAATTTTATACTGGTTCATAACTCCAGTAAAAGGCGTATTTTCATAATTTTCAATATTTTGAACTTTCAGACATTGATCTTATTCTGCAGCTGTTCTACCTCACAGTACAGGAAAACCAGAAAAAAGGGTAAGAAAGAGCAAAAAGGGAAAAAATATCTTCTGGTTCATGTCTCCGTTTTGCTCTGAGGACAGAATAGCAAACATTATCACTAATGTTCTAGAACTGAAGAGAGCAAAAAAAAGTATTTCCTTTTTTTCGGCTGGTTACTCTGGCTGAGCAGAGCAACCCTTTCAGGAATACCAACAGCTTTCAGATAGACAGGGATAGATAATGAATGTCTCACTGGTGGACTTTGTGGTGACTTCATTGATCGATTCATCATTCACCCCTACTTAGCTGTTCCACACCATACCATATGTACCACAGCATCGATGTTTTCTCTTCAGATTAATCCGTGAGGACACTTCAGTATGTCTTGAAGTGCCTTGTTGAATGGACTTTTACACAGTAGAAGCTACAAAAATCTTTGTTGACAAAAAGCTACTTTCCTTTTCTTACATGTCATAGCAAGACAGTTTCCTAAGATGTGGAACTCAGGGACACCTAGAGATATGCTAACAAATGAACACACTTTTGATGTTTTTTTGTGGGGTTTGCTTAATTTTTTCTAAATAAATATTTATTCTGTTTCCTCTTTTTATGAGTATTCTCATTCTCACATAAAAGTAATCCAGGATTAAATAAAAAAAAATATTCCAACAACTTTCAAGTTTGCCTTTCATCCAGCTGGGGACATATTCATAATACTATCTGAGCTGCTCTGAAGGTAAGAGGTAGGAAGGGAGAACTGTACTGAGAACTGCTGTTTAGTGAACTGCACACCACGGTTCGAGCAATACGACAGCTGCCAACACCAAACTTTCATCACAGCCTATGTAGTGATATGTTTGACTTCAAAGACAGTTTTGAAAGAACCTTAGTCTTAAAAATTTTACCCAGTGGCTTGCTTTCTTTTTAGCTATTTGATAAAAAGTATATTTAATCAATGTTTTAATTGTTTAGTCCTTTGAGTAACAATTTTCTCTACAAAGCAAGAAAAAACCCATATATTGAAGCTAACACTGCTGTCACTCTTTAAATGTTATCAACTACTGTATTTAGTGGGCCATCACACTCAAAATGCATCCCAAATCTTTTCTTTATAAAGCACTTGCTGATCTTGACCTTAAGATTGCTGTTGGTTATTTTTACTGAGGTAAGAAAGACTCTTACCAGTGTCCTGCAATAAATGTCATTATAAACAGGTGTTTGGAGTTTTTTTTGTGATTGTAGTTGGTATATATCTAGAATTACAAGGAATATTATATCAAGGAATCATTTAGCAGTTGAAGTAGAATTAGGTGGACTACTGTCTTGTGGAACTGCTTGGCAATCAGGCTTAAAATTCTCCATAGAAAGCTGCATGTCTGAGCAGATGTTCATAAATTTGACAAGAACTAGTATTTCCACTTGAGGACTTTTCTAGTTATTTAACACTATTAGTATTGTCTTTATAGGTTTTCTAATCCGTACTGATCTAGGCATAGATCAGTAGGTAGATACATTAGATAATTTTTTTGTGCCAGTACTGTAATTTGGAGATGGAAATACCCTGTGGCATACCTTTGCAAGTTGCTGAGTGCACTAGGGGTAGAGTCAAAGTAGCAACCAGGCAGTAAAAAACAGTTGCCTATATAGAGAGAGGGATGGGAAATCTAAGTTCAGTTTTACTTAGTCTTTTTTCACTTTAGTTTTATCCTTTGTTTTCTTGTTAATTCTCTTTGGTTTTTAGTCAGTTTGAAATATGAAGTTCTTTAGATCTTTAATTTCCTTTCTACCTATATTACTACATTTTGTTAAAGAAGTTTCCTAAGGATACAGGGGTTATGTGTTCATTCTGTTTCTGTCTTCTCACTTTTTGTGCAATAACATTTCAGTCTTTTGGATAAGTTCAAGCAAATTTGACAGATGAGGATAAGTCTGAAAATTATTGCATTTATAGGATCATAGAATAGTTCATTTGTGAAGAGACCTTGGTAGGTCTCTAGTCCAACCTCCTGCTCTAAGCAGGGACAGCCAAGTGTTCAGACTAGGTCATTCAATGATTTGTCCAACTACATCTTGAAATCTTCTGAAGGAGGAGATGGTACAGCATATTTGGACAAACTCTGTAGCATGACTGGGCTGTCCTCATAGAGAGAAAACTACACACATGCGAGAGATTGGTGTTATTCCCATGCTGGAAATAATTCCCATTAATAAGAGCATATAACTCTTTCAGAGGGGCTAATCTTGTTAAGAACACCTCATGATTCTCTAGTGAAGCTATGCCAGTAGTGAAAACAAAGCCAAAAAAAGCCAGATAGGTAAGGTGCAAGGAAGGCTGCAGAATTCCTTTAAGTGGGAGGCATATGTTGACAGCAAAAAGGAATGTGTATATTTAACTTTTTGGTGGGTTGGACAGACTGACAAGAAGAACATTATTTTTTGATGAGTTTTGACATGACTCTTAAGTGTAGCAAAAGAAAGTTTTTACTGTGAGATGCTGAGTTTCAATATAAAAACTATATTCATGACAGGAATTTTGTAATGGTTGTCAAGTACTTTGAAGAGAAATATAATTAAAATCATTTTATTGACACTCTAAGAATAAAGCAGGGAGTTTCCAAAAAAGTAAGAGCAACTAACTCAGGTATTCCATTTTATAAATCCATGAAGAAAAAAAGAAGTTACTCCCTTTCAAAAAAAAACCACATAAAAGGGCTGGCAATATTTCCAGAATTTTACAACTAAAAGTCTGGAGAGAGCTCAAGATAAATTTTCATAGGAAATAATATCTCTAAAAAAGATATTAGAAATGCTTTTATTCTCTGATGCTTCTCTGCTGGTGATCTCTTTTTGCGTGACTGAGATATGCATGGTTTCTTCCAGTTTAGAGGGATTACATACATGTGTATTATATAGAGGAAGTGCAGGCCTACTGTGTTAAAGATGAAAGGCAAAGATGAGCCATATTTGCAGATTAACAGGTACTAGAGGAGGTAATTAAATAGCTCCATATCTCCTTGCTTTAATTCAGTTAGCTCAGAGCAAAAGTGAGTGGAAAATGTGTGAAGTTTCTTCTCAGGCAATGCTTGACTTTCTCTTTTTACCTAAGATCAGTGATGCCAAAAATATACTATTTTGAGTTCCTTGTGTTTGTCCTCACTGGAGGAATGCTGTTGAGTATGGGCATTCTATTTCCATTGATCACAAAATCCTATATTAACCATAGCATTCCGTAAGCAAAACCAAAATTCCCACTGCACTGGGGGCTCAATCTTCTGCCAGCAACAAAGCTGCTGAAGTTGAGTGCTAAAGAGAACTGCTTGCTCTGCCTCAGGGCTGAGCTCAGGGTGCCATAAACAGCAGGGACCATCCTGGGGCAGATGAGTTACACTGCGGTATCTTGGTGTGTTCCAGCTCTCAGGGCAGGATGGTGACTGACCACTCAGGCAGGAGTTGGAAAGGTGGGAAAGGGATTCCTGGCCTCTCAGCAATGGCAGCTGGAGCCTGAGCACATGGCAAGTTGGGGCCAATGCTGTGAGCCCTGCCGGTGTTCCTGTCCAGCAAATCCTCTCTGTACCCTCAGAAGGCACCCAGCCAATGGGGGTCCTTTGTTCTACCACGTGCAGATGTGTGTCCCTGATAGAGAAGGTCAAGAACTGGGACCCTTCAGGGCTGCCTCACGCTTCCAAAATGCTTGTTGTCAAGGATGTCACAAGGACTGCCATGTGACATCACAGGGCTTCCAGGACCACATTGAAAAGCCACAAGCCCCTGCCTGGGAGAAGAAAACCCTCTCAGATAGCTCATGTCACACAACTGCCCCACTTTTGAGCAGAATTCCATTGCTTTTTTTTTTATGTATAAATTTGGAGGTTTCACTGATCATTCCCTGCCCTATGTTCTCTTTTAGAAATACACCATCTCAAGGCATTTTATAGACAAATGTAGCATAACACAGGATGACAAACCTGCATTCACATTTTACACTTCTTATCCTCCTAACCTATAAGGGCTTTCAAGGTCTCTTTAAATTTTCAGATGCATTTTGTGATGGAGAATAAATTCTTTGCCCGAATCTTAAACATTGGATTTGACTTTATTTTTACTTTTTTTTTTTTTGCCTAAAGTGATATTGTTCCTGACACTAACAACAGGGCATACAGTAGTACCCTTCTTGGTAGATTGTGCTACCAGGCTGTGCGCCCAGCAGGGTTGTGGGACCTCCAGGGCTATCAGTTCCTTATTTCCTATGGTTAAGTTAAAGAAAGCTGGTGGCCCCGCTGACGGTGCTCATTCCTCCCTGGGGAGATTGCGATGTCCCGGTCAAGTCGTAGGGTTTGTCCTTCATCACGTTCCATCCTCCGTAGATTCTCCTGCAGTGTTTGGCGCCGAGTGCTGTGATGTATCCCCTGGGTTCGGCTCCTTGTCATCCGCGGTTCGATGAAACCAACCTGGGCCCCCTGCCGACGGGGCCTTCTCCTCCCTGGGGAGGCTATCCCAGCTTCCCCAGGGAGCTGTCCCTCATCATGTTCCATCCTCCTTAGATTCTCACGCAGTGTGTGTCCCTGGGTGCAGTGAGATCTGCCCCTGGGTCGGTTCCTTGTCACCTGTGGTTCTCTAAAAGAAACCTGGCGCCTGTGCTGACGGTGCTGGTTCCTCCTAGAGGAGGTGTGGGTGTGCCATTCATGCCTTAGAGCTAGTCCCTCATCACGTTCCATCCTCCTTAGATTGTCCCTCAGTGCTTGGCGCACAGTGCTGTGGGACCTCTGGCGCATTTGGCTCCTTGTCACCCGTGGTTCCATAAAAGAAACCTGAAGTCCCTGCTGGCTGCGCCTGCTCCTTCTTGAGGAGGCTCGGGTGCGCTGTTTGGTCCTTGGAGCTCGTCCCTTGCCACGAGCAGTGTCCTGAGCGCAGTTCTGCTGCCGCCTCCTTCTGCTTGAGGGGTTGTAGCCATGGGCCTGCTGTTCCCTGCCATGGCCATGACGGTGCCGCCTTTGATACCTGCTTCGACTCTTATTTCGAGCCCCGCCACGGCTACCGCCCCGGGTACCACCACGGCTACTGTCGTGGGTACCACCATGGCTACTGCCATAGGTATGGCCAGAGCTTCTCCTGTAAGAGTTGTGGTGTTGGCGTTCTGAGGAACGATGCCACCTCCTTTCCTCAGAGCTGCGTCCAGCTCTCCCTCCTTGAGCATGGCTGATGGAGCTGCTGTCCTGCCTAGTGGAGTACACCTCAGAGTTGATGTCTCCCACTGTGCAGAAGTTACGTGGGACAGGCTGCTGGCATAACAAGTTCGCTGCTCTTCTGTGGAAACACTCCACTAAGCAGCGAAAACAGAAGTGGTGCTTGCACCAGCTTTGGGAGGCTTGATCCTTAATGGTGTCCAGGCAGATTGGGCACTTTAGGTTCTCTGAAGCACCTGGAGGTGCAGCCTGGAACACATGTTGGTGCTGGCAGCATGGAAGGAGGTGCTGCCTTCTGCCAAATCCTCCTGAAAGGCCATCTTGCCCTGCAAAACAGAGAGATAAAAAGCTGATGGGTCTGCCTGCACTGGGGACTCAGTCTGCAGACAGCAACAAAGCTGCTGAAGTCGAGTGCTAAAGAACTGCCGGCTCTGCCTCAGGGCTGAGCTCAGGGTGCCATAAACAGCAGGGACCATCCTGGGGCAGATGAGTTACACTGCGGTATCTTGGTGTGTTCCAGCTCTCAGGGCAGGATGGTGACTGACCTCTCTGACACATGCAGGCAGGAGTTGGGAAAGTGGGAAAAAGATTCCTGGCTTCTCAGCAACGGCAGCTGGAGCCTGAGCACATGGCAGGTTGGGGCCAATGCCGTGAGCTCTGCTGGTGTTCCTGTCCAGCAAATCCTCTCTGTACCCTCAGAAGGCACCCAGCCAATGGGGGTCCTTTGTCCTGCCACATGCAGATGTGTGTCCTTGACAGAGAAGGTCAAGCACTGGGACCCTTCAGGGCTGCCTCACGCTTCCAAAATGCTTGTTGTCAAGGATGTCACAAGGACTGCCATGTGACATCACAGGGCTTCCAGGACCACATTGAAAAGCCACAAGCCCCTGCCTGGGAGAAGAAAACCCTCTCAGATAGCTCATGTCACACAACTGCCCCACTTTTGAGCAGAATTCCATTGCTTTTTTTTTTATGTATAAATTTGGAGGTTTCACTGATCATTCCCTGCCCTATGTTCTCTTCTAGACATACACCATCTCAAAGCGTTCCTTACTCCTTGGCTGTCTTTGCAGGTCAAGGGAGTTGATCCTCCCCCTCTGCTTAGTGCTGATGAGGCTGCACATGGAGTACTCTGCCCAGTGCTGGACTCCCCAGCATAAGGAGGCATATTGGAGAGCTTCCTACAAAGGTCCACAAGAATGATGAAGGGACTAGAGCATCTCTCCTTTGAAGAAGGAGGTTAGAGTGCTGCCTGCAGGCTGTTCAACCTGCAGGTTACTCCACAGGAGAAGGCAGGATGCAAAGAAGACAATCTAGACTCTTTTCAGGAGTGCCAAGAACTTCCTGCTGACCATGGGGAAACCTTTCTTTTACTGTGATGATGATCAAATAGTGGTAGACATAGCCCATGGAGCTTATGGAGTCTTCTTCCTTGGAGATGATACTCAAACCCTCGATGTCTGTGGACATGGGCTACTTGCCACTGTTTCTTAGAGGAAACCTGAAGTGTCCACTGTCTGCACTGGCTTTTGCTGCAATAATCTGTGCCCTGCTCTTCTGGGTTTACAGCCTACACCTCATTTGCATGATCCCTCCTCATTAGCTCCTCTCACTGTGTTTGACCTTAAGTGCTGTGGCATCTCACCAGAAATTGGATCTCTCTTGCCTTTTGTTCGCTGGAGGAAACCCCACTGATGTTTCTTGCTCCTCTGATGATAGGCTGGGACTAGCTTTTCTGGGCTTGGAGCTCACCCCTCATCATGTTTAGTGTTGGAGTAAAACCAGTTTAAGTGCCACAGGTTGTCTCACTCTTGGTACATCTTCAAGCTCTTATTCACACAAGTCTGATAAACTCAGCTGAAGTAGTCTTATCACTAACTTTAGCCAAGACACCACTTTCCTTCCAAAACTTTTGTGTACTCTCAGTCAAAAACAAAGTGCAAGACTCAGACTGGTTGCAAGGGCTGGTGGACGTTTTGGAGGTGAGCTTTTGCACCCCCTCCTACTGACCATACACACCTTTAAGCATCTTAGCACCTTTCCAGAAGAAGTAGTTAATTGTGTTTGAGGCCACTGGCATCCTGGCTTGTATCAACAGTAGTGTTGCCAGCAGAACCAGGGAGGTATTGTCCCTATGTTCCTGGCACTAGTGAGGTGACACCCTGAAACCTGTGTCCAGTTTTGAGCCCTTCAGTACAAGAAAGATGCTGAGATGTTGCAGCACGTTCAAAGAAGGGCAACACAGCTGGTGAAGGGTCTGTAGCACAAGTCTTATGGGGAGCAGCTGAGAGTGCCAGGGTTGTTCAGCCTGAAGAAAAGGAGACTTGGGATGACCTTATTGTTCTCTACAACTACCTGAAAGGAGGTGGTTATAGCCAAGTGGGAGTNTGTCAAGGATGTCACAAGGACTGCCATGTGACATCACAGGGCTTCCAGGACCACATTGAAAAGCCACAAGCCCCTGCCTGGGAGAAGAAAACCCTCTCAGATAGCTCATGTCACACAACTGCCCCACTTTTGAGCAGAATTCCATTGCTTTTTTTTTATGTATAAATTTGGAGGTTTCACTGATCATTCCCTGCCCTATGTTCTCTTCTAGACATACACCATCTCAAAGCGTTCCTTACTCCTTGGCTGTCTTTGCAGGTCAAGGGAGTTGATCCTCCCCCTCTGCTTAGTGCTGATGAGGCTGCACATGGAGTACTCTGCCCAGTGCTGGACTCCCCAGCATAAGGAGGCATATTGGAGAGCTTCCTACAAAGGTCCACAAGAATGATGAAGGGACTAGAGCATCTCTCCTTTGAAGAAGGAGGTTAGAGTGCTGCCTGCAGGCTGTTCAACCTGCAGGTTACTCCACAGGAGAAGGCAGGATGCAAAGAAGACAATCTAGACTCTTTTCAGGAGTGCCAAGAACTTCCTGCTGACCATGGGGAAACCTTTCTTTTACTGTGATGATGATCAAATAGTGGTAGACATAGCCCATGGAGCTTATGGAGTCTTCTTCCTTGGAGATGATACTCAAACCCTCGATGTCTGTGGACATGGGCTACTTGCCACTGTTTCTTAGAGGAAACCTGAAGTGTCCACTGTCTGCACTGGCTTTTGCTGCAATAATCTGTGCCCTGCTCTTCTGGGTTTACAGCCTACACCTCATTTGCATGATCCCTCCTCATTAGCTCCTCTCACTGTGTTTGACCTTAAGTGCTGTGGCATCTCACCAGAAATTGGATCTCTCTTGCCTTTTGTTCGCTGGAGGAAACCCCACTGATGTTTCTTGCTCCTCTGAGGATAGGCTGGGACTAGCTTTTCTGGGCTTGGAGCTCACCCCTCATCATGTTTAGTGTTGGAGTAAAACCAGTTTAAGTGCCACAGGTTGTCTCACTCTTGGTACATCTTCAAGCTCTTATTCACACAAGTCTGATAAACTCAGCTGAAGTAGTCTTATCACTAACTTTAGCCAAGACACCACTTTCCTTCCAAAACTTTTGTGTACTCTCAGTCAAAAACAAAGTGCAAGACTCAGACTGGTTGCAAGGGCTGGTGGACGTTTTGGAGGTGAGCTTTTGCACCCCCTCCTACTGACCATACACACCTTTAAGCATCTTAGCACCTTTCCAGAAGAAGTAGTTAATTGTGTTTGAGGCCACTGGCATCCTGGCTTGTATCAACAGTAGTGTTGCCAGCAGAACCAGGGAGGTATTGTCCCTATGTTCCTGGCACTAGTGAGGTGACACCCTGAAACCTGTGTCCAGTTTTGAGCCCTTCAGTACAAGAAAGATGCTGAGATGTTGCAGCACGTTCAAAGAAGGGCAACACAGCTGGTGAAGGGTCTGTAGCACAAGTCTTATGGGGAGCAGCTGAGAGTGCCAGGGTTGTTCAGCCTGAAGAAAAGGAGACTTGGGATGACCTTATTGTTCTCTACAACTACCTGAAAGGAGGTGGTTATAGCCAAGTGGGAGTCGGTTTCTTCTCTTGGGCAGCTAGTGATAGGACAAGAGGAAATGGCCTTGAGCTGTGTCGGGGGAGGTTTGGGTTGGACATAAGGAAGAATTTTGTCACAGAAAGGGTTATTAAGTGTTGGAATGGACTGTTCAGGAAAGTGACCACATCTGTGTCCCTGGAGGTATTTAAAAGACATGTACATATGACACTTAGGAACATAGTCTAGTGGAGGACTTAGCAGTGCTTAATTAATGGCTGGACTTGATCATATTAAAGGTCTTTTCTAATTCAAATGATTCTGTAGTTCTTGTGTAATATACGTGCACAGGTAGATTGGCTTTCCCCACTTGCCTTTTAGAATTATCTTACCAGTGTTCACAATGCATCTCGGAAATTCCTTAATTTCATTCCAATACTTACTGCACTTGCAACACTTTTCCTGATTTTTTTGCCTTTGTCTCTTCCCTTTCGAACCCCATAGCACACCACTTTGTATAATTGCATTGTATCTATTTTCAAAGAACTTTCTATCTATTAAAATTGCCCAAAGTAAGTATTTTACTGCAAAGAATCACAATTAAGTTGGTGCTTAATTGATGCTTGCTGCTTTCCAGGTTAATCTTTCCCTCTGAATGCAACATACACTTTCTCCCAGGTATAT
Source organism: Sakesphorus luctuosus (assembly GCA_013396695.1). NCBI lineage: Eukaryota > Metazoa > Chordata > Aves > Passeriformes > Thamnophilidae > Sakesphorus > Sakesphorus luctuosus. The sequence continues at coordinate 403,437 of VWZD01005134.1, read as the reverse complement.
TCAAGTGTTCTACAATAATGAAATGTCCTTCTGATGCTTTTATTGATTGTAAATAGCTTTTTAATTCTAAATTAGGAAAGGTGTATCCCATCTGAGCTCTTTTAGTTCTGTTCTCTGTGAGGTTTTAAGAGAGCTTATTACTAGCATCAGAGAACTGTCTGCTGGTGCAGGCTTTAAATAAATCATTTTGTCTCATATAGGCAACATAAACATTTATTAAGAAATCATGACATGGGCTGTTCTCTTCAATACATTTTTCCTTACACTTGTTGTAAGTCAAAAAACTTGTATATGTGTGTTGCAGGTTGCTGTTGCTGTGTTACTCTTTCCCATTCTTGCTTTCTGGTCCTTGAAACAGCATGTCCCTTTTTAGCTATAAATCAGTTATAATTAACTTATTATAAGCATTGCCATTTTCTGTGCTGTCAGCCTCACTGCTGCAAATGCAGCTTTTTCAAAAGTACCTGTGCTCTCAGGGAGCTTTCAGGCATCCTATTAGATGTTCTTTGTAGGGTGATGAATTCAATTATTTGTTGTTTTCTGTTGCTTATAGAGCTTTAGTGAATAAAGAATTCAAAACTGTTCAACCAGAACATATTTTTGAGGGTTTTTTGTAAATTCTATGGAGTGTTCTACATACTAGCAATATTTTACATATCTATAACAATTATTCACTGCATTTCTGAATTGAAGAAATTTTTTTTGGAAGAGTTAACTTTATTTCTTATTTTGTACAATCTTCAATTAATTCAGAAGCATTTGAATGGAATGGAAACTCAGTAACAAAAAGAAGTTTTAGTTTTCTACTACTACTAGCCATTGCAGTTAGAATCCAGTTTAATTCTGGCAGGTCAGGTCACATGTACAAAAAGAATCAAGCTTAGATGGTGTGATCCCCTTTAAAAGACTGATAGATGGAATTCTAAGGCCCTTCTATTCCTGCTCTCACAGAGATAATTTGGCTTCCCTTTCAGCAAGGGAAGAATTAGTTGAGAAGTACAGGCTGTGGCTGTCACCTCTTCCTCTCAGCTCTGCTGGCAATCCAGGTATTTTCAAAGACGACAGGACAGACCCTGTGAGTGCCGGCAAAACGGCGTTCTGCACACAGTCTGTATCGTAATGTGTAAGTTTAAAGTTCCTAAAGATGACAAATAACATGTCACTGATTGCTCTGTTTTTTCATGTTTTTCAGAAATGGAAAAATTTCAGGGTTCTGAAGGCAAGAAGGAAGATGAGGAAAAGAAATATCTTGATGTTATCAGCAACAAAAACATAAAGCTGTCAGAGAGAGTTCTGATCCCTGTCAAACAATATCCAAAGGTACTGTATATATAGTCTAACGCTTGTATTGTGCAGACTTTGTGATATTAAAAAAAAAGACATTAAGCTCCTATTTGAATTTACCTATTATTAGCTATTACATCTTTAATTTCTGTCTTGGGGCCTTTCAGAAAAGCTATTGAAGTGAATGAGATTATTTTTAACTTCAGGTAGGTTGTGTAGATTATCCTTAGACCGTTGAGCTTTTTTCTCAGTTGCTTTTTTCACATGTACCATTTTTTTGTAAAATAAAATACCAGTTAACAAAGAAAAAAAGTGTTTCAGTGACTCTGAAAACCTTCTTCTTAGAAGAATTGGGGTATTTTCTCTGGTGTAATAAGTTTTAGAAGTTCAAGTATTAGGATTATTGATTACTGCGGGCTGTGACTATGGCAATGTTCATCGTTGTTTATAAAAATCAAATGTCTTAGCTCCTCAAACTTTCTTCACTGTTCTCACTGCTCCACACTCTGATTTTAAAAAAGGATTTTATTTCTTGTGAAAGAGCCCTAAATTCAGCTTCTCATCAGAAGTTTAAGTTTTTGGTTTGCATAAGAGAATGTTGATTTTTTTGTGTGGCTTGGTTGTTTATTTGGTTTTCTTGTACAATGTTTTATTTTATATAAACAATTGTTCTAATAGTTTTCATACTAAAATGGTAAGCATCTCCATTTGTCTCCAGAGTATTTTTTTCTTGCTGATTTATTATCACGTGGTATTTAGTTCATCATTAGCCTTGATTACACTCTCAGCCTTTTGCTTTTTGCTTTCATCAGAGCCATAAATTACAATCGGTAAAAAGCCAATCAAACAAAATGAAAGGTGCAAAAAAAATTGAGATTCAATGATTCCAGCTGACATTTGCTTCCTGACTAGTGACTATAAAACTGAGATAATGTAGTAGTCCAAATGGTAAAGACCTTAAAAACACATACAGTGCTGTAAGGAGTTACATTCTTGCTGCATAGCCTGAAGTGCTTTGACTAGATTTGTTGCATTTTGTGTAAATGCTGTAGGTGACCTGAAATTCTTAGTAAGAATGTAATCATGCTGTAACTTCATAATGGCAGTGTGATAATTATTCAGAATGCTGTTTGATGAAGATAGTAGAATGAAAGACAAACTATTTAAAAGGCAAAATGCAATAATCTACCCAGTATAGCATCTGAATATGATTAAATTAAGCTTCATTTACTTTAATGAACCTGTCATATTAATGAGTAGTAAAAGATATAAAGCATTTTTACAGATTTTGATCAGTGAAGCAAAAAAATCAGTGTGATGGAAATGAAATACTCAAGGAGACAAAACAAACTCTTGGAAACTTTCAGTAGTTGTTTTGCTAGCAATATTCTGTGCTTGGTGTGGAATTATTCCCAGAACTGCAGGTTTTCTGCTACCATCTCTAGTAACCAAGGATTGCATTTGCCATTTGTATCAAACTGCTGATTGCTGTGATGTATGTCTTATCTTTTCTTGGAAATTGTTGGAGTAGTCAAAAACAGTACACAGTGGTTGCTTCAGATGCTTTATAAATAACAAAAAAGTAGAAATTCAGTTAACATTATATATTTAGAAGAATATGTTAATAAGAACAGTTGATCAGACATATATTTCTAAATAGGTAAGATAATTACTGTATGATTTCACCTGAGAGGCATTTATCACAAAATCATAGAATATGCTGAGTTGGAAGGGACCCACAAGAATCATTGAGTGCAGCCCTTAGCCCTGCACAGGACCATCCCCAAGAGTCACACCATGTGCCTGAGTATCATCCAAATGCTACTTGAACTCTGGCAGGGTTGATGCTGTGACCATTTCCCTGGGGAGACTGTTCCAGTGCTCAACCACCCTCTGGGGGAAGAACCTCTTTCTAATACCGAACCTAAACCTTCCCTGACACAACTTCAGGCCATTCCCTCAGGTCCTGTCACTGGTCACCACAAATAAGAGATCAGTGCCTGCCTTTCTTCTTCCCCTCAACGTGAAAGTTGTAGACTTGTGTTTTTCAACACTTTCCAGAATAATCTTCACTATAACTTTACCAGGCACTGGAGTGAGACTGACAGGCCTGTGGTTTCCAGAGTCCTTCTTTCTGTCCTTTTGAAAACCAGGACAACATTTGCCAGCTTCCAGTCATCTGGGACCTATCTGGATTCTCAAGACTGCTCAAAAATAATTGATAGATGTTTTTTGTTTGTATTTGAAAGAACGTTATTTTAAATTATTTGTTCATTGTTTGCCAATAAGCTTATTTGGGCAGTTCTGGGTTCTGTAAATCTGAAGAAAGTGTGCAAGAGTATAAGATTTGGAAAAAAAAAATCTGCCCAGTTAAAAAACAATAAAAACAACCACATAGTTTTTGAACTCTCTATTTAGGAATGAGTAGAATCCTAGAAAGACATTTGTTCTTACTTTAACTCCATATAGAAATACAGAGTTCTCCAAGGGATCCCTTGGCCTCAAAGTTCCCTGTGGGTTGCAAGTTGAGCTGCAGTGATGGTAGATCCCTTCAGCGACAGAGTCAGAAGCAACATTTTAAGGTCTGAACAGAAGTGAACACAAAAGGCTTCTACTGCTAAACAGCTCTTGAAGTTGCAGAATAAGTATTATAAAATTGTCTCTACTCAAGTGTCTGCAGTGTGATTGCTGAAATTGCTGGTGCATACAACAGGAAAAGAATGTGAAAGACTGTGATTAGCACCAGCTGTCTTACGCTACCAGCTCTGTTAATGACACAAGCCTCTCTCCTCTTCTGTAGAACAGGCATCTAAAATAGACAGGGGTGTTAGTTGATACTTCAGCAATGACTTTTCTGAGATGAATTATTTTAAATACCAGCAGCCCAGGTAAAAGCAGCATCTCATTTACAAACACTCCTCTATTCAGCAGATATTTTTAGTACATTCAGATTTTCTCTTGAAACAGTGATTCAGTGTCTTATGTTTGTTGATCCTTCTTTCTGTCCTGTAACACCATGTTTTACTTTCGTGATACATGAATTCCAACTTGAGCTTGCATGAAAACATTTGAGGGTTTGATCAAAAAGATTTTAGCATTTATCAGTTGAATATTGTATATCAAATACATCAAATATAGGAAGAGGGTTTAAAAAAAAAAGAAAGAAACAGAAGTTTGAGATTATCTTGTAGCTGAAAAACAAAAGCCGCAATTTAGAGGCTTGGTGGGAAACATTGTCATTTGCATGGCAATAGAGATTTTTGCCATTTACCAACCAATTGTTTAGCTTCTGTAGTTTTGCATAACTTGTTCAACAAATATGTAAACTGGGCTTTGCAAATTTGTTCGTTTGTACAGTTTAAGAGTTTTGAGACTTTCTTTGAAACCTTAGATTTATGTAACATATAATACAGAAAATTTTTGTTTACAAGTTTGTCCAGTGCACATTGTAAGTTAGTATGTTGTTGACTGTGGTGAAATTCTGCTTCCTTTATGCTTGGCTTCAGCTTAGCTGGATTTCAGCCATTAAGGAATGGCTCAGTTTGTTAGTTCTTTGGCTTTCTCTAAGTGCAGATACATGAAATAGCTGACAAGTCAAAAAAACAAACAATATGTGTATAAAAGTCTCAAATATTGCAGTGCATCTGTGGTGGTTTGAGCTCAGCTGGCAGCCAAGCCCCATGCAGACATTCGCTCACTCCCACCAGTAGGACAGGAGAGAGACAGAATAGTAAAAGTGAGAAGACTCAAGGGCTGAGACAAGACAGTTTAATAGCTAAAGCAAAAGTTGTGTGTGGGAATGAAGGAAAACCAGGAATGAATTCACTGGTTCCCATGGGTAGGCAGGTGCTCAGCCATCCCTGGGGGAGCAGGGCCCCATCATGCCCAACAGTGACTTTGGAAAACAAGCACCATCGCTCCCAACAAGGTCTCCTCCTTCTTCCCCCACTTCTATATGCTGAGCATGACACCGCATGGTTTGGGATATCCCTTTGGTGTCAGCTGTCCCAGCTGTGTCCCCTCCCAGCTCCTTGTGCACCCCCAGTCTCCTCACTGGTGGGGTGAGGGGAGGAGCAAAAAAGCTTTGAAGGCTGTGCCAGCCCTGCTCAGCAATAACAAAAACATCTCTATGTTATCATCCTGAGTTTCAGCACAAATCCAAAACACAACCCCTTACTTTGAAGAAACTTAACTCTACCCCAGCCCCATACTTTGAGGAAAGTTAACTCTATACCAGCCAAAACCAGCACAGTATCTTTTACTATTTTAAAGATTCAGTGCTGAATATTATTTGTTTATATTGTTTTATGCTTTATAACTCACAACTTCAAGCAAATGACTTGCACAAACTTACAAGTGCTAAAGAATTCACTGTGAGGGGTGAACTTTTCATGTTCTGTCTTTAACATCTGACTCAGATGATTAATATGGTTATTCTTATGTAGCATTCTCTTTCTTTTATGTGTTGTTTCTCCCAAACCTGACAGTTGCTATTGCACTTTCAAAGCAATTGTTGTAATATTAATCATCTGCAAGTGTGTTTAGTTCACTTCTAACTAACCTAGGAAAAATACAGTAATACGTCCATTAGATGGATTGGCAAGAAAATACAAAAATTTCTGAGGAAAGTGAGACCTGGGCTGTTAATCAGCTTAATGAGTAGCCAGGACTTCTATCTGTGATTTATATTGTTTTAATGAAATGAGAACCTTGTTGTTAAATAAGGCAGAAGGAAAATTCTATCTGTCTCTCCTGCAGATGTTTTGGGAGAACTGAAAAAAAACACCAGTATTTTTAGTAAAAGGAAACACAGTTAAAGTGTCTAACTGCAGAATGGGGATTTTTACTTGCCTTCTCAGTGTTTTTCGTCTCCCATGTAAGACAAAAAAAGCCTTTGTACTTGGAAAGAAGTAGAGTTTAGACTGATGCTAAACTAAATCTAAAGATCCTGCTGGTTCTATAGTTCATCCTTTAAAGGAGAAGTCTGAACAATGGAAGGCAGAAAATTATTAATTTGCATGACGTGTACTGCACTGAAATTGATGCTGTGAATAATTGTCTAAATAAGGAATGCTTTCTCATATATACTGAAAGATTTCTACCTGGTCTTCATTAACAAGCTGAGCATGCGTCTTTGTAGCAAAATCATATATTTTACTTTCTAAATGAATGAGGGGATTTCAAACTTCCTTCTTAATTAAGGCCATTTTAATTTTCATATTCAAGTGTAGTTGTCACCCATAATCTCTGATCTATGGGCAAAATCTTATTTATATTCTGTGTTTCCTCTGGAATTTAATAGTGTTTGATTCTTTCATTAAATTACTGTTTCTGGAGTCACTAGTATATGGAGAATTATTACAGAAAATTTATATAAAGTGCCTAGTACTTAAGGTTGATAAAAATCTTGTGAAAAGATACTTGAATAAAAATTATTCAGGAATGAAAGACCAGGCCCTAATTAAACGCTCAGGTATTAGAAAAAAATTTGAGTTTTACACTATTTAATTTCTACTTCTTACCAAATTCCCTATTAATCTATGGTTTCCATCCTAATCACTAATTTTATTTCAAATATACTAGCAGAAATCTTTCAAAATTGAAATTATAGTTTTTCAATATTGTTGGCTTTTTTCCTCCAAATAAATAGCTGTTTGTAACCAAGGTATTTTGTTAAGCCACTTCTATATGAACTGTCTAATTAATTCTGAAAAGTTGAATAGAGGAAAGTTGTAAAAGCAGTTATCTTCCTTTTTGTTTGTCTCAATATCTTACTGTGCTCTAGCCCAGAGAAGAGGCAAACCCTCTCAAACCTCACAATCTCATTCTACTCTGAAATCTTCTTGAGAGTGATGCAAATCTGCAATTCAGTGCAGTTTTTCAGTATTGCCAAGTGTACTCAAAATCCAAAATAGATACAAATCTTCTGCGCTGCATTTAAAGACAACAGATATTTTGAAATTCCAATATTTTAGCTATACTTTCAGTAAAGTACATGAAAAAAATATCACACACTCATTTTTCTTTCCTGACTTAGGACCTGGTCTTTCATCCTTCTCTCAACTTAGCTTTTCCATCAGGAGATGAACCTGTCACTTTCCAGGGCCTATGCTAATCTTGCAGAGCTCTTTAGGGATTACAGAAAGTGACTTTATTATAAAAGGTCCCCATTTTTGTTTAATGATTTATTTGTTTTCATAACACTGCTGTTGAAATCAAGTCCCACAGCATTAGCTAACCTCTATCATGCTGAGAACTTCTGCTCTGTACAGACCTCTTTAGAAATTGCTTCATAAAGTTGTTCCTGACTGCAGAGAATAACATGTATTCCAGATAGCATTTAGAAATTCACCTTTCTGTTTCATTTAACCATCTGTGACTGTCTATATCTTTAGCAATGTAATTAAAACAGTGTCAGCATAGTTAAGAGGTACAAAAAATATTTCCAATGTTAGGACTTTCTTCTCCTCTTTTGATTACATGATTTTTGAAAGATTTTTCACAGGATATCTTTATTTATACATGCGGATATATAGTTCAGCCTTCAGCTTTCACTGTTTTCTTCCTTTAACTAATTCTTAAAATTAAAAACAGGGGCACTAAATTTCTACTTTGTGGTTTACAAGGACTTACTCAGTGCTATTATGGTGGAATGCAGCATTGCCTTCCATATTTCAAGGCAGACTTTTAGAGGCATTATAATTTACATTTCATATTGCAGAGCACTCAAAGGCCATAACTAAGCTGGAGACACCCTTTGTACTCAATATACTCAATAAGTAAACTGGTCTTTCTCCAGTCTTGAAAACACAACATAACTAGAAAACAAGACAAATAAAAAGATCAGCAATAGAGAGTTGGTGGCTGGTAGCAGCAGTAGAATACAGGTAAGTCCTTGCTACTCACCTGTAGGAATGTTGGTCATGTCTTTTCTAAGCCAACAAAACTTCTATGTTCCTGTCTATTTCTCTTTTATTATTCCCATTGAAGGGGGGAAAGAAAAGCAAGAAAAATTTAATTTATAACAGCACTTTAATAAAGTAAGTCTGAGAGCAAGCAGAAATTCACTCTGCTTAAACAGTTCTCATCGGGAGCATGACTTGATGTTACAGGTACACTGGTTG
>VWZD01005134.1:261907-394989 GCA_013396695.1 Sakesphorus luctuosus | reverse complement strand
ACATGAGCTCCACTTACACCCAAAGATATTTGGGGTTATCTTTGCCATTACAGCAGCCTTAGTTTTTTCTCTGTTTTTTGTGTTAATTTAAGATTTGTGGACTAAATTTCAATACAAGTTCGAATTCAGAGGAACCAGCTTTAGGAAACTGAGGGAAGTTCAGCAAGCAAGTCTGTTGATGGCTTGTGATAAAAAATAGAATCTAGCTCACTTCTGCTTATCTGTGTTGCTTCTTAAGGACTAAAAATGCTAATGAAAAGATTATTTTTTTCTCTAAATACACAGTAAAACTTTCAAATTAGACTCGTGTTCAGTGAGAAATAGAAGCCAGCCATTGGTTAGAGTGAGATTTCTCACAGTACCTTTGATTTCTGTAGGAGCAGAACTAAGCTAGTGATGTGAACTGATCAAAAAGATCACCTGTGATCACTTTTGGATACTTTTTATTTCTTTTTTCCTTTTAGCTTCTAAGAGAATGAGTTGCCAGTTATGTTAGCACTTAGAGCATCAAATCTTAACATTTTGTAGGGCAGTAGAAGAAAATACTTTATGGTAAACTAGTTCTTTTACATGTTGGGGGTTTTTTCATCCTTAAAAATACCAGGTTTAAAAAACATACAAATCTATTGTCATTTCATAGTGGGGGGAGAAAGAAATGTGTCTTGTGGAAGAGAGTCTGTCTAATATGGTAACTTAGGTAAGAACAGAATGCATAAGATAAATATTGTGGCACATCTTTCCAGAAGTTTAAAAGAGCTGGAAAGGCTTTTATTGTGGATAGGAAGCTAAGCCACTCGCTCACTTTCCACAGCAGGAAGGAAGAGAGAATCAGCAGGGTAAAGGAGTGAAAAGTCACAGGTTGAAATAAAGACAGTTCAATAGATAAAGCAAAAGCCACACACAGAAGCAAAGCAAAGCACAACAAAAGAAGGAATTTACTCATCACTTCCCATGGGCAGGCAAATGTTCAGTCATCTCCAGGACAGCAGGACTTCAGCACTTCTAATGGTGACTTGGGAAAACAAACAGCATAACTCTGAATGTCTCCCCTTTTTCTTTCTTTCTCCAAGTTTATATGGTGGGCATGACACCATATGGTATGGAATATCCTCTTGGTTATTTGGAGAAACCTGCGTCAGCTGTCCCAGCGTCCTCTCCCAGCTTCTTGCCCACCCCCAGCCTCCTTGCTGGTGGGCTAGAGTGAGAAACAGAGTTGGCCTCTAAGGTGTGCAAGAAGGAGGTATAACATTGGTGTGCTGTCAACAGTGTTTTCGAGCACAAAGCCCAAACACAGCACCATACCCTCTGCTATGAAGAAAATTAACTCCACTCAGCCATATCCAATACAGCTTTTCAATCTGAAATGCTGCTGTCATATAGGATGTGAGATTTCCCTTATTTAGTTGTGGTACTATTCAGTATAAATATTTTTAATAATAATAATAGTAGTAATGTTTTTAATAAGTAAATATAGTGCACTATAAATCTCATGCTATTTTTTTCTGTTACAGATAATCAGTCTTCTTGCATGTTAGAGAATAAAAGAATAAGGGTTTAAAGAATATTTTAGAAGCTTGGTGAAGTTGCTATTTTTAAAAAACCCACCTTCCTTCCTTTCAAATATTTAAAGGAAAAACCCCAAAATGGGCACTTTAGAATTACAGCAACAGGTATAGTTGCTGGTTATTTTTTTCATATGCCTCTGTTGTTCTTGTCTAAGTTGATCAAATGTGTAGTAACTGCAGAATCTACATGAGCTAATCAGTTCTTGAAAAAAACACATAATGTTTTGTCTTAAACACTTCTGAAAAATGTTGTTGCCTCTTGAAGCTGAAGATGAAATCTGTTTTGTGACTCTTCAGGCTTTTTTTTCCTGTGTTCAAGTGTGCTACAAGGTCACTTCAAATTAGTCATTAATGTAATTTATAATAACTCCCAGCTAAAGTTAGCTATTTTTTTTCTTAAATTGCTTATATATTGAAATATTAACACAAAAGCTAATGTTCTGCCTCCATCCTTTTGTACTAGTCCTAATGATGAGAGAGAAGGTAATACAGCCCATCATAGAACGATTCAGGTTTCAGTGATACCAAAGTACACAAGCAGTTCCCTGAACATCAGAGTTAAGGAAGCTTTTTCTACACATCTGTGTCTTTTGCTTTGCTGCGAGCTCCGATTTAACATTTTACCAACAGGTATGGTGGTAAAAGTTTTGTCTTCTGTGGATTTTCAGATCTCTTACAACATGAGCTTATGGCACGGCCTTTTCCTTAGTTTGAATGTGTCTTTCTATCCAGCTCTATGCTCTCTCCAAACTTCAAAGGTCTTGTCTTTGAAGTAGTCTCCTCTTTCAAACTGAGTTGAAGTCAATCTTTGAGGTCAATAGTTCTGAGGGAAAAAAACTGAACAAGAGACATGATCACCTTGCCTTGATTTCCTACAGAAGGCTTGGAATTGCGTGGCCCTGTGGGTCACTTGTCTCCTCAGACAGGGCATAGAGAAGGCCAATTACAGCAACAGGGACATACAAGCAGCTTTCTCCAGAGCTCATGTGCCCCAAGCAGAGTTAATCTGTGTTTTCTGAACCAGGTAGTTTAGTAACAAGGGTTTCCTTCCTCTTCAGTATTGTAATTTGAATGGTTTTGTAAGTCCATTGCAACATCATAGATTTCGGTGGCGTCATCCCTGTTTCTCAAGCTTCCCACGTACCACCAGAGAACTTTAAAACATAATTATGTGTTGCTGTATAGAAGAGTATGGTAATGAAAGGAATTTAGACTCAATGCTCTTACTTGCTGAGTTGCAGCTATTTAGCCTTAGAGTGTGTTTGACCTCAGCCACCCTGTTCCCTCTCGTGTTTTTACTCACACTGAGCAAGCAAAATAAACAGGTGATGCTTTCATACAATGCAAATGCAAATAATGTGTTCTGATATTGCAATCTGTTTCCTAAATACATGTATTAAAATATGTATATTGTTGTGTTTTATTAAAGCTTATGAAAATATGTCTTCTATTTTCATCTTATGTAACCCTGTAACAGCAACAGTATATAAATACTTTCAGAAACTCAGAGAATCAATTGCAGACATGTTCCTTGATTGAATTAGATTTTCAATTAATAGTAGAACCACAAGTTTATTCAGAAACTGGTTTGTTTCTGTAGTTTAGGACTGGGAGTCAGAAGTAAATTACTGCAAACTGGGAGGAAACTGTGCATTCCCTCTTTTCTTTCAAGAAATGTAGTACCGCACAGTGCTGCCACTCACACATTCTTGCAAGAAGACAAGGAAGAGACCATTTTTCTGTCACTTTTCCTAGATGTGGTACAGTTTTGTTCCAACAGGATGAATCTAGAATAAGTGGCAAATCCAGCAAACATATGTTTCCATCTAACTTCTGAGATCATAATCCTGTTACCTAGGTAAGGAGTAGGTAGCACTAAAGTAAGTGCTATCACATATGACTTCTTCTACAAGAAATGTTACAGCATGGCATACACAGCATAATTGCACACCATTTACTCACTGGTTTCCAAGCTGGTAGACCATCTGCCATCTGATGAGAGAAACTGTTTATGTCAACTCAGTGGGAAGGAATTAAATCCTTTTTAGCTGGTTATTTTTACCCAAGAAAATTCACTGAACCAGTGCTTAATGAAATATTTATACAGGCTATAAACAATCATTCACTAATAATAATAATAATAATAAACATGTTTCTCAGAAGTTAAAGAAATTTAGTTTCAGTTTTGAATGAATGAATTATTTCTCTGTCATTTATTGAGAAACAAACTGGTGGGAACCTTTCTTCTGAAAGGGAACAATTTATTACTGCTTTTACCAGTAAGGAATTCTTGCTGTCTTTTTCATGCCTTTTTTATCCTGATACACTGGCAATATTGTTTCAGATTGGGTAAAAGAGAACTGCCTTAGGCTACTTCTTATTACCTTGCTTTAAATACTCATTTACTAGATCCTGTGAATGAGTAACTTTATGTATAACTAAGGAAGTGGATATAATTAAGACCACCTTTTATTTCATGTCCTAACATGATGCAGGACAGTGGGGTTTTTTGTTTTGCTTGTTTTCAAACCTGAGAGTCTGCATTCTTAAGCATTTCCAGTGAATTAGTCATATTGCCTAAAATAATCAACATACATAAGTAGGCAGGTTATCTGTGGATTTCCAAGATATCCAATAAGAGACACCAGAAATCAAAACAGATGTTTTCTAAATAAATGTGTTCACATATGAAACTTATAACACTAATGTATGGTGGTCTTGCCAAACTGTCATTTGACTTCTAGTGATTGTAAAACTCACTTCTTACTCAGTATTTATAGTATTTTGATTTTTTTTTTTCATAGGAAACTCATTTTCCAGAAAACTAATGGCTGGGTGGGGCAGTGCTGAAGGTGATTATTATGTACAGTAACTCATCTCCAAACTTGGCAAAATACACATTTTGAAATCCAGGCATATAAATCTCATTTTGAATGGGTTTTGTCTTACTTTAGCCACAGTTTGCTTGTGATTTACACCACATAACAAACAAGGGAGATACAAAATTCACAGTGAAATTTAAGCCATTTTTAGGAAAGTGTCACTAATGAAGCCATTAACAACTGTGCTGAGGACTCCGGTAAGAATGGCCAACTCATATAGAGCAGAATTATAACCCTCCCACAAGGAGGGGTTCATAATTTAAGTGCTGACACTAACAGAACTGTAGAGGCATGAGTGGTGTCACTGTAATTAGCTCAGTGATAGTACAAATCATGTTTTAGTATTCTTTCAGCCTCTGCAAGAAGAGATGCTTTAATTCTTTCTGTCATTATTGCATGTCACATTTTTTGAGATTGCAAAAACCATACAAGCATAAAAAGGCAAGATGACTTCCAGAGCACTTAACATCATGTTGTCCGGAGTATCATTAAAAGGAAGCAATGATGGAGAGAAAAAAGGGAAAACAAAGCTTTCAAGTTTTCACATATTTTCTGTCTTCTGCCTTTAGAATTTCTTTACAGAAGAAAAGAATAGGGTAATAGGAACAGAAAATACGTTTTCTCATGGATATACCTGAAGGATAAGATACAGGGAAGAGGGAATCTCAACAATTCCTCTCATGATTGTTCCCTCAGTTAAGGGAGAAAATTCTATTGGTTTTTTTTTCCCCGTAAGCAGATTACCAGAACACACCACATCTGTGCAGGGATGTGTTTTGGTAAGGTCAGGCTCACAGACCAAGTACATGGAGTTGGATCTGCAGGAGCAGAGCTGGGTGCACATAGTGCTCCACAATGCTGAATTTGTCTGCTTAGTTAGCATGTTGACTCAGTGTGCTCTAGAGTGAAAATGCCAAGATTTCTTCACATTCACGATAAGGGATATGTAAGGTGGGAAAGGAATCATGATGGCACAACCAATGTGCTCATCTGCAGCCAGTAGAAAATGATTGCCTGCATTCCTGTTTCCAGTTTTAAATCTCCAAATGCAAGGAAGACACAGACAAATGATTTCAGAGGAGGGCCATGAGGATCACCTGGGGCTGGAGGACTTGCTCTGTATGGAGAGGCTGAGGGAGCTGGACTAAGTTAGGAGAAGAGTTGTCTCCAGGGAACCAAAGAGCAGCCTCCTCTCTAATGTCTACAGGGAAAGTCTTGAGAAGACACTCACAATGGTGTGTGTTGGGGAAATACGAGCAGGTATAGGTTGAAACAAGAAATACTCAGACTGGATAAAAGGAGAAACTTCATCAGAATCAGGACAGTGAAGCCACAAATCTGGTTGTCTAGAGAGGTTGTACATATAGAAGACATTGCAATGGTATTTGGTTGCAGCCCAATAGAGCATACCAACTATCTTTAAATTGTCTTGTTGGGGTTTTTGGCTAGTTTTTTTTTTCCTCTCTAGTAATCTAGTTGCAATTGCTCTGAGTTCACTAAGAAGACTGAAAAACTAAGATTTCTGAGTGTGTTGAGTAGCTTCAGTGCTTTTATGTCTTCATTGTTAGCAATGTGCAAGTAGTAAATTGAGAGTTGATTTAGGTATGTCAGGAAGTACTCACAGGTGTAGAGATACTCTCAGGAACAGGATAATGTTACTAGGGTTTTAGACTATACAAAGGCCCAGCATATGAGCCAAAGAAATCAAGAAAAGGGAAAAAAAGATTATTTTCTGCCACTATCAAAAAGTAGCATTCAGAATAAAAGGATGAATTAATAAAAGTGTTACCAGTATAAGAAGAGCTATTTTGAATAAGCATTTACAGAGACTTTTTTCCTTTCATATAGCAGCTGGCAAGAGAAAACTGCCAATCAAATCACTGTTAATATCAAATACTCAGTATAATGAAGAAACCAGAATATTTTTATATAATGCAAGTTTTTTATTTGAATTTCTGATGTATTAGGAATGCTGTAATCTCAAAACACCTCTTTAATCAGACAAGAAAACAAATGTTAATAACAGGAGGCCTCTATGCATATGAGCTTTACTACTGAAAATGGGATCTTAAGGAATGGATTTACAGGTAGCACAAAGGGTGATAGCTGTGTTCTGGAGATTCAGAAGTCAATTTTGAGGTAAGTTCGACTTTGAATTTATCCCTGAACAAAGTGATCAATCATTGACGTACTTCGGAAACTGTAAAAGATTCTGGGAGTGCATTGCTTTCATGCTTGTCAAGTTTGGCTCAGGGTAATGCTGAAACAGCAGTGGCACAAGTCCCTTCAGTGAGAGAGAGAGAAGGAAGAGGAGAGTAGGGATCCTCTTAGAAATGATTCCAGCTCATCTGTGTCCCTTGAATTCCCCCAAAACCCACATATAAGAAGACTGTATGGTGTACGATTTTGGAGAGAGGCACTCAGCACTCTTTTTTACTGAGAGCACTTTTGTTGAATGTAGATGATTTGGGTTAAAATGCTCCCTCCTTGGAAGACTAGAAGCTTACTTAAAGAATGAGAAAAATGGGCTCTTCCAGGACAACTAATTTAATCCTAAATGTTTGTATATAAATAGGTTTCCTAAAAGCACCATTTTGTCTTTTTTGACTAGGAAGCAGACAATAAAGTTACTGTGGGATAACCAATTGGAAACCCAAATGTTTGTTGCATAAAAAATGCACATGTATGCACACACATAACACAACCTCAGAAAATGAGCAATTCACATGACATACCAACTGATAAAATGTGGTTAATTTCACTGTCACTAGCATGGGAAAAATTGGTGTTGCATGGAGGCAGTATGCAAAGATTGCATGAACTACCACACAGACAATCATAAGACAACTGGTCTGTTCATGTACTGTCCTATACAAAACTCAAAAAAATCATCATAATACTGTGCTTTTATGACAAAATAGATTTTTATTTCTAAAGGAAATATGATCCTAAGTTTTTATTGTAAACTTAATATCCTTATGTCTAGAAAGCTGGATCACTGTCAGCTGCCCTGCCTTATCCCCCTCAAAAGACATATGTATGGCTTTTTCTTTTGACAGTGAGAAAATAAAAGTCAGTTTTGCTTACAGGAAAATTTCCTGATCTAGGATGATGGGGATGTACTGCTGGGGTGCAGAACAAGCTAGTTCACACATTTAAGAAAGACATCTGAGCCATATTACAACTGCTACAACCAAGGCTTGGAACAGACTAAAGAGAGTTGTAGAGGTCATCTTTAATCCAAGTTACTGTGTCACTGCACCAGCAGCCCTCATGCTGGTCTTGGTCTTTTCTGACAGTCACTGTTAACTTCTGTTAAGCTGTTACGTGAAACATTCTTTAGTACTCTGGCATTAGTGTCTTCAGTGTTGCTTAGGGTCAAGCTTCAGTTTCCGACAGTTTGATTGTGGCTTTTTTCCTGTTGTGCTAGTTTAACTGCTCTCAGTGTATGCTGTTGTAACGGTGGCGTTTAGAGTTAGATGTATTAACTGAAAATGTAATAAGGATCTGGAAGTTATTTTGAGACCTAATTACTTCTTCTTCACTTACTGTGTAATATTCTTGTAGCTATATTCCATTCAGGGCTTGAATGGTGAAAATATATAGAATTTGATTCACTGATGTACACCTCTTTATTTTTACATTTCTGGATTTGATGGCCTCTGGAGTCGGTTAATTATTCAAGAAATGAGCTAAGTTAAAGTTGGTGGTTTATCAAGTAGCACAATGGCTTACAATGAAAACCAGCAAGTATAGGACTTAGGAGATACTGTAACATACCTAACTGTCCCCTTTTATTTTTAGGCAATTTTCAATTATAATGTTTCTGCTATAACATCTGTTATTGCTCTATAGTATGACTGATGGGGAGAATGAGGTACTCTGTTTTGATGGGGAAGCTGCTTGTGGACACATCCTTTTTCCTGGATGACAAGGGGAATATTCTCTGAAACTTACAGAACAATAGCAGTTAACAGTATTTCCAATAATTATTATCAACTAACTTGGTCTTAAATTAAAAGGAAACTAAAAAAAATGAAAGATGATGAGAAAGCAAAAAATAATTATGTCCTTTTCCTTTTGAGGCAACCGAGGGTCGATGGTTATTTTGAAGCTTTAAGTACTTTTTTTAGGAGTGTGATTAGAATATGTAGTAGATCTCATGTGAGTTGGTATTACTGTGTTATTCTGGTATGCAGTGTATTTGTCAAGTTTTAAATGAAATTTCCAACACAGAAAGTTTAAGGTCATCATTTGACATACATCTTGTGTTAATTCGAAAAACAGTGAAAAGTGGTTGTTATTGTATCTATCTGTAGCAGTGTAAAGCAATTTTACTCGGCTTTGGAATAAATACATATAAGATGATACGCATTTTTCAGCTGAGTCTGACATCTGACTTCATGAATAAAAAAGACCCTATTAATCACGAGGTGATAGAGTCACATACATTGTATTTATCATTCTTGTAGGAGTGAGTCATCTCTTGTTAGTGTTTTAAAGAAATGCATGGTAATTATACAGAATAAATAAGTCAAGAAAGTAAAAAATGCATTAAACTTGTGTGGAAGCTTAAATGTTGGTCTCTAACTTTTATATTTAGAACTTTACTTTTATATTTAGAACTTGGTAGTGTGTGCACATGGAGAATATAGTTTCTTAATCTATAGTTGAGTAGTATGCATATGGTAGTGCTTATGTGACTAATAGTTAATTCCATGGCCTAAAACCAATTGAAGCTAACTATATATACATGATATGCAACATCAGATATGCTCATGCAATTTACAGGAAGTATACAAGGACTCTGCAGCAAAGATATAGAAACTTTATTTTCAAATAATCTCTGATAGTATAAACAATCAACAGTTCATTATCACAGTATTTATTCTCTAGAGTCAACACAGCATGTTGGCATGTATAACTGGAGTGCATGAGGAGGGATTTATTATCACTTAGCTGGGAGCACAGGACTATGGATTTTTATTGAAATACTTATTTTTGATCCATACCAGATGATTTTGTGAGAAATGCAGAATCTTTACTTCTGGGTCAGAATTTCAAATATGACCTTACTCATATGCCCTTTGAAGCAAGTCACGGAAGCAGGTTTGGAAGTCATGGCTACCAGATAACCATTCTGATATGCAAGTCAAATTATTTCATTATTTCAATTGATTTGTAATAATGCATTAGAACCTTGAGTTTGTGCACTCTGCCCATCCTCAGTTTGTAGATATTATGCATAGCTCTTGGAAATTCCTGAATGTTTTTAGCTATGCCTTTAGATCTTGCCTCTGTTTCTGCAAGGAAGGGAAGAATTCAAATCCTTATTCTTAATGACAAATTGATTGCATAAATTACTTTCTAGTCTTTCTATTGTAAGACAGTTTTCTCCTCCCCTTTTTGCACTTCTGTTTCTATAACTTTCCTTTGACATTTCATTCAATGTATTGTGTTGGTGGATGAAGATTTTCTGTAAGTATTGGAAACAATATTAGAGCAAATATTGAAAATTTGGGACCTTATTTTGCTATGCCTAGCAGTGTACTCAATGTCAGAGGATCATGGACTGAAGTCTTGACTAAATTTGGAGGAACAGAGAACATTTAAACATGTGGATCTATGTTTAACAAACCAGTGTGTCCTTAAGTCTTACAGAGCTTAGATTGAGGTTCTCTTCTAGAGCTTTTCACCTCCAGATACCCTCTCTAGTTAATGCTTTACTGCTACTCCATATTTCTCTTCTGGTGTGTTAAAAATATTGAAGTATGTCGGTGTCTCTTTCTTTCTTAGGCACATAAAAGGACACTCTTGGAAACTGCATTTCATAAAAATGGACAGGCTTTAAACTTTATGGATGACAAGGTGTGCAAGTAACAAAGAGTATTTGTTATTTTTACTTTTAATTATTTTAAAATAATTGTATATGTGCCTTATGTACTGTAGAAGTAAGTCTTGCCTACTCCAGTTTGAGATTAATGTACACTTGTCACGACCTGCCCTTGAAGGCAAGGGTAACTCAGGTTAATAGATACTTGGAGGAGGATTAGAGTGAAACAACACTGAATGATCAATGTTTATATACATATATATATATGTATATCACTAGAGGTTTTTTTAGAACAGTTTGTTTGCAATGGAAAGGAAGTATGTGGCAATTTAGGTTATTATCTACAGTAATATAGCGATATAAATGCTTAAAAATATTAAGACAATATTAAGACAATGTATAAGAAAGAGAAAGAGGATAAAAGAAAGATGTAACCATCTGTCCATCCAGTGGTAAGACTTGATTGTTGCAATTTCAGTGTCCATTCATCGAAGTGATGGTCACTGTCTTGATCCATCTGGGATGAGGGAAGCCCCTGAAACACAAAGCCCACTGGATTAATACATGCTTTGGTTTACATGGGAATGCCCAGTAACTCCCTGGAGGAGAGTTACACACTAAGTAATGCAGCACTGTGGATCTGTTGCAATACTGTGGGTCATGCCCAGTCCTTTGGTGGAAGGTGCTGGGGATGCTTCCGAGGTCTTTGGTGCTTTATGATCCTTTCTAAGACGTGACTGCTGCCTCTCATGCCAGCATGCTTGAGCCAGTTATGCCCTGTCAGAAGGGATGAATACCCCTGAGGGGGCAGTTTTCACACCTGAGACCGGTGTGTAAGGTTGGACATTGCCATCACAGGAAGCATTATCCCACCTTCATGGAGTCTGCTTCTACCAGCCTCTTTCTTCCCTTATCTGGCTCAAAACCTGTCCGTAGCCTCCAGTGATGGGTGTACACCCCCTCTGTACCTGGGCTGTTACCTTGCACATCATCAGCAAAGCACCCACTGCTTTTGCAAATGGCAGATTGTTTGAGTCATTTACCATTGACCATTAACATTTTGGCCTCTCACAACACTCTGAGATGGGAGTTATCAATATGTATGACAGGGTGACAGACTTTGGCTTTTAGAGCTGAAAACAGATTGAATACAAAGTGGAGAGCTAAAATGAGATACAGCATGGCTGGCAGCATCATTTCCATGAGCCTTCTAACATATTTTGGAAGGTTTTCCTCATGATTCTATTATTCTAAGTGCTGCTGTTTTCTTCTGCCTCTTGGTTTTTTCCACTAGGCCTCCAGTGTATTGTGGGATGTTGGTAACTGTTTCGTGTCTTTGTGTGTGTAGGAGAAGGAGATACTTTAGGGGCTACCATATATTATAAATCTGCATTCAAACTCAGTAATCCATATGGTCCTTCTCAATTCTGTGTGGATGTGAAAACTTGTCACATATTTTCATATCACAGGTTAGAGAAATCTATAACTGGAAATTGAACATCACCTTTTTTGTCCCCCAAGCTCATCCTTGCCTCTGTCTGGAGGTAGCTGTAAGCATCAGACCTGCATGAATTTTGATGAGGGGAAGCAGCACAGGTGACTGTGTTGTGGCGCACAGGAGGAGGCACTCACAGCTCCGTATCTGCACAGGAACAGTAAATCTTCTCCTGCCATTGTCCACTGCTGGTCCCAGTTATCTGCCTAGTAAGACAAGCTATGAGAGCAATTTTTAAGGCCATAAACTAGGATACAGCAGGAGGTGAAGTGATACATTATATATGATGAGTAATACATAATGAATTACTTTTTTATCAGCAGGATAAAAAAGTTACAGGACACAGAGACGAAAGCAGCAATATTCCTCTCAGCAGCAACAGAGCTGAACGTTAACTGCTTCAAGACTTTCTCTCCCTTAGCAGACCTTTTTGTACTCTTGCTTAGCATCCCTTAGTGCAGTTCTGATAGCTGTTTGCTGGTGCTCTGGCTGGAAAGTAGCCAGGGTGTATGACTAGTTTTCCAAGCTACTAGGGTTAAAGGTAGGTGTCTGATGGGTTTTTAGGTGCCTAAAGTGATCTGTGCACAAGTTTCTATTGGTTTAAAGGGAGTTCAATCCCTGCTTCTTGAGATGTGTTTGAAATTATTACAAGGCATCTGCCTGTACCTGTGCATAGCAAATTACATGAGTGAAATGCAGAGTCTTAGTCATGCCTTGCATGTGAAGTGCCAAGTCATCAGCAGATGGTATCTCAGTAATATCAAGGGCACATTTTTTCTCTTGATTTCTTGCTAGTTGTAAAACTTTATGGAAGCCAGACTTTTTAACAGGTGTCGACCTTTTACTTTCTGTGTTTGTTATATAGCAGACACCTGATTATGTGTTAGTCCTGTCCATCCTTTAGTTGCTTATCCTTCACACAGTCTTGTCTTCCCATCTGTGTATTTCAGATAGAGCACTTTGTCCTTCTGTAATGCCTCACCCTTCTTCTATATATTTCCTTAACAGCAGTTGATATGGGCTCGTGTCTATACATAGTACTCTGTCCGAACCACATGTATGTAGAATTTCTGTGTATGATCCACATGTGGACATCTTCATTCTTTTCAGGTCCATTTCTCTCATTATGAAAATGAAAAAAATGTTTTGTTTTTTTTTTAATTCTATGCTTTAATAATGTATTGTAAGAGGAAGGGAAAATGGGTATTTTAGGAATTCATATGTAAAGGGATTAATACAGCATCTGCATGTGGTTTTGGGTATTTAGCTACATGGATATAGCTGTGCATTTGTGTGTATACTGATAGTCATACAACATGCATTTTTGCTTATGACTCTTCTCCAGTGGTTTTTACTATAGTATTTTATGAAGCTTCTGTTAAGGAACTATATTTGTAATTTTCAGGATTACTGTCCATGCAACACCTCAATGGACTATATCACTGCCATTCTCAGACCCTGAGAGATGAATGGGTTCTTTCCTACTTGTTAATTCATCACACTCCTAATCCTTGTCTTCACATGGAGACTTGTCATCACTGAACTATTAAAAAATCTGCCTCCCACTCATATGCAATGAAACAACGTAAATTAGAAATGGAAGTAAAGTGCTCCTTCTAAGCATATCTTTTTGACATAATTTTCTTCAAAATTTAGCTTTAGTTTTAAAAAAGATACTGAAATCTATTGATAAACATAACCCTTGTGACGTTGTTATTTGAATATTTCTCATCAAATTGTGCCCAGGGTAGTGCAGTATCAGGTCCTGCAGACAGAAGCCACCATGACCATTAGGGTTGTGTCCCATACATCTCATCCTTGGAGTTCTCAAGTGTTCAGAACCTGCTTTTTTTGTCACAAGAAATCCTGCTTTCTTCTTGGCCTATTCCTGCTGTATCAGAAAGCATGTGAAGACATAGTAATTTCAGCCAAGCATATGGATGTCCTGAGGATGACACCAGGCATTGGTGTGTTGCCTGTAGACAGCATCTGTGTATCTCCAGTGCATATGTCAGTGCTAGCAGGCTGCTTAAAACAACACTGGTTATTTTAAGAGGGTGTGCATTATCAGGAAACCTCTAACTGACATTTGTTCACCTAAAACACAGGAAATTAAATAAACGCAATGGGAAAAGAAAACCTTACATGCACCTAACCATGCAAATAATTAATGTAATTAAATATGTTTCCTCGGGATTATTAGTGGAAAATTATTTTAAAAGAAAACAACAGTGAAAAGCATTATCATGTAAATAGTATATGCTTATATACAGTTTTTAAATCTGCCTATTTCATAGTTATACAAGAAGGTATTGACTTACCTGATTTTCACTGGTGTTCTATTTTTTTCCATGGAAATGACTGATGTTTTATTGTTGAATATACATCAAATCAAAAGAATGAAAAGGCTGAATAGCCTGTGTTATGCTGGTGGCAATTGGTCACAATGGTAGTAGGTATTTTATTATTTCTTTACTTGTATTGACTTAGGAGTGGTCTCGTGGTGTAATGGGGAGCACTCTGGACTCTGAATCCCAAGGACCTGAGTTCGAGTCTCAGTGGGGACCGTCCCCTGGCAGTTCAATGCCTTCCTGACATCCCATCCCATCAGATCTTGGATGCTGAGCAGGGTCAGCCCTGGTTAGTACCAGGTGCTGTGACAGTCCTGAGGACTTCCCTGTCACTGTCCAAGCTCACTCAGCCGTGACAGATGAACCTTAGGACTTAAACGGTGGGGCCAGTTCTGTGCATGCTGAGCCTCACCTAAAAAATCCACTGCACAGGCTGGAAGGGCACAGCCACATGGGGAGAGTCCTTCCCAAAGCTTCATTTGTGAAGTCTGGCCATACTTGTATTGACTTACATATTTAATTTTATATTATTTTAGGTAGTACAGTACATGCAGTGAATATGTATTTCTGTATGTCAGTCTCTCTGATGCACTTCTGGTCCTGAATTTAAAAAAAATGTTTTCATACTGAAATGATACACTATGGCTACATCTTTTCATGTTAGGCTCAGAGGAGGTTTTTTTTCTGGCATCTCAAGATTTGCTGTCCAAGTGAGTTGCACATATACAGGAGCAAAGTACCAGATATCTGTGTTGTCACTGCAGGATACCCCTCAGAGTCTGGCAGATAACTTAAGCACTAGTTTTCTGCAACCTCATTAGACAGTTTGTTTAGGGAAATGTGGATAAAAACTGAATCTATTTAGTAGCACCCAAAGGCACCTTAACACATGACAAAGTCAGAGCAAGGGAAGTGTGTTGTCAAGTAGTTCAACCCACTTCTCCTTTCTTAAGTTTGAATTTTCCCTTTCTTTCTCTCCATAGCTTTTTTCCCCCCTTTTAATTCCATAATGATTAAACGTGTTCTTTGGCAGATAAACAAGGCTCTCCCAGGGAAAGGAGGCAACATTTGCTATTGATTCTTTATGCATTAGAAAGAAGAAAAAAAGTGTTAAAATTTCTGTACAAGATATTTATATGATTTATTACTCATAAGGTTTTATAGTTCTGGGAAAAGAAATCGCTATATTGCTTCAGTGGAAAGTAATTTGTGGGTTGGAGACCAGAGCAGTAGTATATTTTTTCAATCACAGATTTATAAACATCGATACATCTAAAACCTCAAACAATGCCTTTTAAAGATTTATTGTTGCAGTAGCAGCATATTTGTCGAAATAATGAGGGTCCATATGCCACTTCTGCACTGCACCTGCAGTTT
The DNA here is from genome assembly GCA_013396695.1 of Sakesphorus luctuosus. Classification (NCBI taxonomy): domain Eukaryota; kingdom Metazoa; phylum Chordata; class Aves; order Passeriformes; family Thamnophilidae; genus Sakesphorus; species Sakesphorus luctuosus. The sequence continues at coordinate 379,486 of VWZD01005134.1, read as the reverse complement.
CCACTGATGTCTGCTCAAGATGCACCTGAATGGGTTCAGTCTATACTCCCTCTGAATCTGATGTCAGCCAAAAATTACCTGTCCAGTTCAGTGCCCCATAAAGATTTGGGGACTTAAAATGTTCCTACCTTTTTAAGCAGGGCAGATCAAAGAGAGTATGATGGTGTGGCTATAGAAATATTAAACTTAGTAGATAGAAGCCATTTACATGAATTTCCCATCCTCTGAGTAATTTCATGACTCTTGGTCTCACAGCTTGTGATTCCAGCTTTCTAAACCTGCTAAAATAATTTTCTCTCAAGCAGACTAATCCACTGAGCAGTTACTAATCTTGAAAGTAGTATCTTTTTTTAAATATATTTTTAGGAACCTCTTCTAGCTTGACATACTTTTTATTCCCTTCTTGATTATACCGAATGGGATATACTTTCATTTTGAAGAAATAAAGATATCATTTCTAGCACTTGCTCAACTAATGTAGCAAGAATAAACTGTTCTCATTCAATTTTGAACCTAGAAAGATTTGTTGACAATCTATCACATTCTGTCATTTCATAGAAATTTCCATTTTGTATAATGATCCCTTGTCAATACAGGATGAATGCAGCAGCAGGACATTTCTACGTAATATTTAGTCCTATGTAATATTTAATCCAATTGCATAAGCTTTAGATTTCTTTTCCACTAAGATTATTTTTCTGTTGTTTTCATTTGAATTCCTCCTGCCTTCATTGCCTTCTTAACAGGGTTTGTTTCAGGGGATGGTATAATTGAGAGAAACTAAATGAACCCCTACTATCCCATTTGTCTTTAAGGCAGGATAACCACTTATGCAACTTTCAGTCCAATTTTGGTCACTGAAGCATTTTACTCATTCTGATTAGTCCCACAGAGTGGGAGCATCCTCATCTTGTCAGTTCAGCAGAGTCATTAAAACCTGTGTAAGCTGTGATGATGCATGAGCTAGGGGTGTGTAAATTCCCTGTTAGCACATGCATTCTTCATCTTGTCAATTGTTTGCTACCTGCTGTTAACTCTGTAGGAAACCCCATGCAGCTGACAGAGGAGAAAATTCAGAAAGCAGATTGGTTTTAAAGAAATAGTCGCAGTGATTCCTACATGTTCATAATTAAGCATCGTTGGAAGACTTTGTATTAAAACTGATTTTCATGTGATTTGGATAGAAAAACAATACAACATAGTGTCTGTAAAAATGGTTATCACAAATCTGAAATTTTCCCTGAGTGTAGAAAAGAAGAAAAAGAAAGGAATTAGTAGAACAATCAAGTAACAGGGCTTACTAAAAAGATATTTTAATAGGAAGAATTCAAGTAATATCTTTCTTTTGAGCTGTTTTCATTTTTTCTGCTGGCACTCAGGGCGTGAGGTTGTACATCTCAGCTGACAGTGTGGAGTTACAGGGGTGCTGTGCACTCAAGCTGACCTTGAAGAATATCTTCATTGCAGCAGAACTAAACAAACTACTTAAGGGATGGGTTTGTTGTTGTTTTTTTTTTAATTTTGGGGGTTTGGTTTTTTTTTTTTTGAACTTGCAGTGATTTTGTCCAGCTGTGGGGTTTTTCCTAATAAATGCAAGTACTATTCTTTGTGCACATTTTAGTTCTCAGGTGGCTGCCCATCAGCTTGGCAGGACAGTGATACTGCATAATAAAATTCCATACAGAACCCAACAAGAATCTGATTTATTGTAAAAATATTTGGCAATACATAAACTTTGATGTTGCTGCAATCTACATGAGAAGAACAATTATATTTAAACTGATTAGTATTACTGGTTTGCAAAAAGTGATTTTTTTCTCACTCCAAATAATTTTCGAGGAGCAATCCACTTAGCAAGTACCTGCCAATTTTCTTACAAATATCTGCATTGCTTTTTTAATGCACATACCCGTGGCATTGTAATGTCCTTACAATAATATTTGAGTAAGTGCATACCTTAAATCAAGCTTTTTAATCTTTTTCAAAAATGTAAAGGCAAACTCCTGTTTTTAGTTACTTGAAATCTGAAACTGTGGGAGTATGTGACTTAAATGTCATCAATGACATAACCAGAACTTGACATTTTGAGTTTATTTATTAATATGTAGAATAGGGGGGATTGCACTGAATTAGACTTCTTGCATTGAAAACTAAATTTGGTATTGTAAGAAAACAGAGAGTAATACACTAGTGCCACACCGTGCTCCCATTTTTTTCATTGTGATTGTGCACGTATCTAAGAAAGAGCAAATGTATTACATGGGTTTCTAGGTTAGATTCTGTGCAAAATACCAAAAATGGAGTGTTTAGGATTGTTACTGTCAAAAATATTTGTCATGTTATTTTTGTACATGAACTCAGAATACTAAATAATCTACTTCTCTTGAAAGTGTGATACAAAGGCTGGCATTCCTTCAGTGTCACCACTTACTTCTCTGAGCACAGCCCTGGGTGGAGCTGGTTTGCCTCACCACAGGCTTTGGATACCATCACAGATGCTCTAGCCATTTTTCAGATCTAACACACAAAACTGATCCAAGGTGAAGATGCCTGACTTTCTGAAGAGGCAGCCTCAGGCCAGTCAGGGTGCCCAGCTATAAGTGTCTGTGTATGTCTGTGCTCAGGCATCTTGATCCCACATCTTCACCATTTCCCATAGTCAAGACTCCAACTGATTAGCTACTTACTAGCTATTAACTGCTAATTGCTTTTGAGATGGTGTGCTTTTATATGGCAATATTGTTTTGTCAGAATCTGGCCATGGTACACAAGAACACTAGAAATTGTCATTCTACCAAGGTAGAATTGAACCTTTACTGTTAAGTCTGCATAAAAGGACTAAAGTTTCCTGTAGCAGGTATATGCCAAGGCACAAGGAATTCAGCTAAATTGACCTGATACTTACTTTCAAATCTTGCTCTGTTATCTGCCTTTAGCAGTAGAGATCTCAGTACACGGCTGGATTTTCTAAAGTGTATGTACATTTAGAGATTCCTGACGTTGGGAACCTTAAACTTAGAACACCCTAAGGTATACTTTGTCATCTGCTAGAAACTCATGGCTGTGTAAAAGACTTCAAAGGCTTAACTTCTTACAGGTATTTCTCTTTAGTAAGTTAGGCTCTTGCCTAACTGATACTTTACCTGTCTATTTTATCATTTCCAGATCAAAACAGAAAAATGGTGGATTTCTCCATGTTTAGAATTTTTTTGTATACTCTTAGTGTACACTTTTATTAAACACCTGTGGACATAAAGGTTTTCTTGGTGCATTCACTTCCAGTTCAGTTTGTGTCTGCACATTTTATAAGTTGCTATGCAGAGCAGGACTCTGTCTCCCAGGTGGATTCTGATCTACTAGCTCTTTGATTCTGAAAAGTAAGGACTGGTATCAGGAGTAGTATCTGCATGAGCAAAGAGAGAACAAACAAACAAGGAAATCTTTACCAAATTGCCTATGACATAAAGATTTCTGTCCTTTTCTCATTAACATTTTTATTGTAATCACCCACCACCCTCAGCACTCTGGTGAGGCTGCACCTCAAATCCTGTCCTCAGTTTTGGGCTGCTCACAGCAAGAAAGGACACTGAGGTGCTGGAAGGTGTCCAGTGAAGGGCAGTGGAACTAAGGAAGAGTCTGGAGCACAAGTGTGATGAGGAGCGGCTGAGGGAGCTGGGATTGTTTAGCCTGAAGGAAAGGAGTCACAGGGGAGACCATATTGTTCTCTACAGCTACCTGAAAGGAGGGTGTAGTGACGTGGGGGTTGGTCTCCTCTCCTAGCTAGCACATGACAACATGAGAGGAAATGGCCTCAAGTTGCACCAGTGGAGGTTTAGATTGGATATTAGGAAAAATTTCTTTGTAGAAAGGGTTGTCAGGTTTTGGAACAGGCTGCCCAGGGAAGTGATTGCATCAGCATCCCTGGAAGTGTTCAAAAGTCATGTGGATGTGGCACTTAGGGACATGTTTTAGGGATAGATGTGACTGTGCTGGGTTAACAGTAGGATTTCATGATCTTACAGGTCTTTTCCAACTTTAATGATTCTATGATTTAGAGCAAAAGTTGGGTTTTCTTTCGTAGGCCAGTACACCAAGAATGAATTATTTGGTTGGCTGTTGCAGCTAGAACATAATAAGAAAAATTATTGATTCTGACTTGTTCAAGTGGAGTCTCTTTTTTTAATGTCTGAGCAAAGAGCTCAGTTATTCTGCTGTGCTTTTTTGAGGTCTGTAGGCAGCTTGTTTATAGAGATATTATCTTTTAAATTCATATCAGCTTTCTGTCTCTACTGTACCACAGAGAAATCTATGATTCTACTTAATGTTAAGGCTGTTGTAGAATGGTAAAAACAGTGTAGAACTGTCAGGTTTGAGATGCACATTATGTAATGTTGTATGTTTAAAAAAGTATTTTCAGAGTAAATTTTCAGATATTGTGCAGTATTTAACATAGTTTCTTGTAAGTTGTTCATTCACAATATAGGAGAGACTTTCTTGCTGGACTGTGTTAGTTTCTCTGTAGAAGTTCAGCAGCATAAAAATACTCCTACTATAGTTAGTAGTGACTTGAAGTATCAACAATTTGTTTTCCAGTTGATGTGGATAGATTTAGCTCTTAGAAATGATGATCCCCATACACACGGTGAGTGTGCAGTGATCCTACCGGTGTAGATCCATGCAATCAGCACTTTATTTGAGCATCACCATAATGACAGTGTAGCAAAGGGTATTGCTTGTCACAATTACACCTTTTACGGTCAATTTAACAGGCTCATTTAAGGGTGGCTTTTTTGTTCTCATTACTGCAGATTCTTTTTCTTTTTACTTGTTTCAGATTCCTAGCAACAAAATTTTTTATAGCATTTTTTAAAAAATTTCATTGTTTTCAGAGAAATATAATTCTGATGCTTCCCACTTGCTTAGCCTTTAATATTGTTTTCTTTAAAGACAACTTGTTTGAAATTCATGATGATTAAAAAGTTAAACAGAGCTCAGTTGTGTCCAGCTAGAAAAAGATGACTACAATGTATTGCACTTCTAACTAATAACAACATATGCTATTAGCAGTCATTCACTTATCAGTGTATTTTATTTAATGAAATCTAGGTGACTGTTTTTTTCAGCTGAACTGTGAGGCATTCTGCACACACCTCTCTGGTTGGTCATAGAAGAGCCCCAGATGACAGGTGAATATTTTACAGATACTCTTTTACTGAGACATTACCATGCAATTATTAATGAATCAGAGCAGAACTATTTCCATCTGCATGGCAGTCAGCAGAGCAATTTGAGGTGGTTTTCTTAAAATGGTTATTTTTAAAGAGATGATTCCAATTATTAGTATGAGGGTTTTTGCACATCTGGTGAATGTTTTTAGGACTATGTATGAGTGACTGTCCATCACTCATATTGCCTGATTGACTTTTTCACTCATATTTGGAAAAAACCCTAAACCAGTTTATAATGGAAACCCCAAACTTTTGTCAAAAAAACATTGAGATGAAAGCCTTCCTGACTACTTTCTTTGCTTTTGTTGATTGCTATAAATGAATAAGGGTGCACATGTGTATTTTTCTCTCAAAACTTTGAGGTCTATGTTGGCTGAAAAGGTACCGATAGCTTTTTTTTTAAATGCTGTACTTCTGTAATTGTGGAGTACTTAATTAGTTGCTGTCACCGCCCACCGACTCGGGAGAGTCCAGAGGAGCATGGGACATCAAACTCAGAGGGTACACAACAAGTAACCCGGAAAGTACCTGAGTTTTACCTTATATGGCCATGTTTGCAGCCTTTAACCCATGGGGTCAGACCTGTTGTGACAGGGCGGGGTTAACTGGAGTTTATATGTGTGAGTTAATTTGAATAAAACGAGATTTGCCTGTTGCACCATGTTGGTGTGTGCGATCCCTCCTGGTCTTGCTGCGACAAGTTGCACATTAAAAATATGTCTTTCAAGCAATAAATATCTAATGTATATTTTCTGAAAGTGTTCTGTGTGAAGTTGTTAGTTCCCATGCTTTCTAGTCAGCCTTTTTGGAAGATATATTTTATTTTTTAATTGAATTTTGTGTAGTAGGAATGCGATATCCATTAGCCACATAGTAAGATTAGTACATAGGTCAGTCAGAAGAAGGGATGATGAGATATTTTCAGATGTTATGAAAAGCTAAGTTCATAATAGGCATAATAATTGACAGCTATTAATCAAAATCTGCCAAATGTGTTTTTAATGCATACTATGCCACATGTATTTTCAGCTGATATTAAGAACAGTTACTGTCAGGTTATGCAGTACTTAAGACTTGAAATTCATCTCTTTGTGAACACATTAAACAAATGTGGCTTGAAAATGGAGACACTAAGTTTGTCTAGGCATTTCGTGATGAAATGAGGAAAAAGCTACTGAACCCTCTTAAAGAAAACTCTGGTATTTGATTTCTAAAAGACTAGTTGTTTCTCCTATTTTTATTACCAACTGTCCAGTTTTCTTTGAAGGAAGGATCTTGGAATATGTGCATGTTTGAGCACAAGATTATATTAGACTTTTTTGCTATCAGTTGCAGACTCTCACTTCAAGTCACCAGATATCTCTTCCATTTTTAATCGTGTCTATTTCAGTGTTTTGGGTTTTTTTAAAGCGACAGCTTTTGGAAATGAGGAGAAAGTTATTGTCATGGTAAAGAAAAAACACTGCCTAATTTAGGAATAAAAAAATTTTAAACAATGATCTGCATTCTTTGCAGTATTTTGATTAATTTCAGCAAAGGTTAAGCAGGAAATTCTTTTTGAGGTACTGTCCTTCATTTTGAATTTGGTCCTTCATCGTCCCAAACCAGTGCACATTGGAATTACTTAAAGACTCATTTAAGCCACAACAGTAAGAATTGTGCCTTTGGCCAGAACTAGCCTGTTGTATGAGTAAGTGCTAGAGGATATTGACAGGCATTTGAGACAAACTGGCCATAGTGTTAAACTGTCAAATGTTCCCCGACTTGTTTTTTACTTGAAAAACTTTCACTGTCCCAAACAGGAAAATACTTCATGGAAATGTGACTTCTATTAGATTTCAATTTAAAAAATATTGGCAGATTTCTTGGGTTTACATTCTGTGTAAATTCCATAAAACTGATTAGTTTTAATCAGATTAAATGCCTTCTGTGACAAGCCTTTATTTTCTACTCTCATCTTACGTAAAAAAATGGAAATGCTTCCTCAGATTAACTAAAGGAAGTGAATGGATTCAAAGAGTGTATGAAATTATTTCCAGTAACACTTAGGTTATGTGAAAATTCAGCACATTTCCAGTGTTTGCATTCCAGTGTTACTTTCAGGTCACCTATTTGAAGCTGCACATTTAAAAATTAGCTCAATTTCTGCAGTTACTATCTCTGTGTGTCTTTGTGTGTGCATATACACTTTTGTTACAGAGATTTGTAATTTTCTTTCTATTGTGAGTCCATTTGTAATTGTATATTGGATTAGGAAACTGTTGATTGAGTTGTTGGCTTTCTATGCAGTTTTCCCTCTGTACTTTACTGTACAGTAACTGCTGTTCAGAGCTAGCACAGGTTTCAGTGTAGCATTGAGCTGAAGGAGAAGGTTAAATGTTGGCAAAAAAGTCACAAACAGCACATAAACATTACAGAAGACCTCGATTTCAAGATCTCTGAAAGATCTTTGCTTAACATGAATTCATTTTAATGGCTGTGAATAGTCGAATGTGTGTTTTATGTACATTTGCGTGATGAAACTTTAACTTGTATTGCTGGATTAAAATAATGTCCCCTCTGCACTTGGCACTGGTGAGGATGCACCTTGAGTAGTGTGTCTGGTTCTGTGCCACTCACAAGGTGGGGCTCGGCTTCCTCTCACGTGCAGCTAGTGGCAGGACAAGAGAAAATGTCCTCAGGCTGTGCCAGGAAAGGTTCAAGTTGGACACCAGGAAGAATTCCTTCTGGGAAGAATTGTTAAATGTTGGAATGGTCTGTCCAGGCAAGTGGTGGAGTCACTATCCCTGGAAGTGTTCAAGAAATGACTGGATGTGGTACTTAGTGTCATGGTCAAATTGATACGTTTTCTGATCAGAGATGGGACTTGATCTTGGAAGTCTTTTCCAATGTCAATGATTCTATTATTCCGTGATAATCATTGGCATTACAGGAAAGTAGTTCCTTCACATATTACTTGCCTTTATATTGTTCCAGTGTCTGACCACCCTCTGGACAAGGAAATCCCTCCTGATGTCCAGTCTAAACCTCCCCTGGCACAGCTTTGAATCATATCCAGTCACTGGATACCAGGGAGAAGAGCTCAGCACTTCCCTCTCCACTTCCCCTCATCTGGAAGCTGTACAGAACAATGAGATCACCCTTCAGCCTCCTTTCCTCCAAACTAGACAAGCACAAAGTCCTCAGCCTCTCCTCACAGGACATTGCTTACAGCTCTTTCACCAGCTTTGTTGTGCTCCTCTGGACTCATTCCAGGATCTGGACATCCTTCTTGTCTGTGGGACACAGTTTTTCAGCTGAGGCTGCACCAGTGCTGAGTGCAGCAGGATAGCCACCTCTCCTGCCCAGCTGGTGACACCAGTGTGGTGCACCCCAGGGTGGGGTTTGCCCTCCTGGCTGACCAGGCACACACGGCTGGTTCATGCTGAGCCTGCTGCCGACCTGCACCCACAGATCCCCTTCTGCAGGGCTGCTCTCCCAGTTTATACCTTTGCCTAGCATTACTCCATTCCAGGTGCACAATCTGGCGTTTTGACTTATTAAATTTCATCCCATTAATCATATCCCCATGTTCCAATCTGTCTGGATCCCTTTTCAAGGCCTCTTGTCCCTCTAGAAAGTCAACTGCACCTCTCAGTTTGGTATCATCAACAATGATACCAATGGTGCACTTTGTAATTTCTAAAAAGTAATTCTCCTGTTTTGGAGACTATTTAGATTACATTTTGAAATTACTGAAAAATATTTCTAATTAATTATTTAATTGCATTTTTATATTAAGTCGTTAGGATCAGTACATTACTATTGTCAGAGAACATGAAACAAAACCATCATGGAAATATTTGTTGTAGTACTTAAGTTGTGACAGCTTCTAACAAGTATGGGTTTAAACATCCCTTTCTTGGAAAAGAATGTATGATAAGGAAACACATCGGATATGTAATTTAAATTCATGAAATCATAAAATAATGTGAATTAATAAAAAACATAAACCTAAACAAAAAAAAAAGAAAATTTGAAATAAGTTTCCAAATCATAAAAATATTTTAAATCTGTTTAGTAGTTTATAAACATACTTCACAATTTAAGTTTCAGTATTTTTTGCTTTAATCAGAAGCAAAAAAAAAAGAATGGCTCATATAGAAGAAGTTACTTATTTTGAACAGTTCCATTTTCAGCTTCTTTGGAAGTAAATTGTAGAAAGTATTGGAATTGAAACAAAAACTGAATCTCCAAAAGTGGTATAGAATGCAGTTAATAAGCAAAAAACCCGAACAACTTAGATAATTTGTTTCTTTAAACCATTTTTATGGTAAGCCTTCTGTATGGCATATTGATAGGTTTTGTTTCTGTTTTTATGGGGGGGGGAGATATCTTCCTACATCCAGTTTAACATTTTTTTCTCTGAGTATCGTGAGACCCCTAGTAGAGAAGAAAGCAAACATTTATAATAATGTGCATGGTGATGAAAATCATGCTCTTTAAGGAGTGCAGTACAGGTAATCAGGTTTCTAGTAGGATATGTGCTGTTTGAAATAAAGATGGTGTATTTTTTAAGCCTAAAGTATCATAGCTGTACCTCTCTATGCTTCCTCACCAAGACTTTTTACTGCAAATAATTTTTTCTTCCTAAAAATTGCATTCACATTGCTTGATATCCTTACAGTATATTTGCCTTTGTTTTCATCTCAATAATTATGTTGTTTACCTGAAGTAAGAAGTATTTATTAAACAAAATATTTGATGCTTCTGAATTTGAGAGAGTTTAATATATTGAATATGGAAGAAAGGTTAAAGAATCTGACTAACACTACAGTTGATGCAGCAGTGATTGCTGAAATTAATTTTTTCCCAAATATTTTCTGTTGCACAGCATAACTTCACAAAACCTATACCATCTGGCTGAAAAATTCCCCATTTAGCTCTGGTGGAAAGGTGATATTTTGTCTTTGAAATAGCAGTCAATTTGTCACTCAGTACTGCAGAATAATCAACTCTGCTCAATAGAGATAGGAGACAGCTTTGATTTCAGTGTCAGAGTTTATAAGGGTTTCAGTGTCCCTGTGTTAAAAAAAAAAAGGGGGGGCATAAGATTTAGATTTCTACACTTCTTGGCATGAAAGGAGCATTTTTGCTTTGGGTTTCTTAGGAGAATTAAATGCAATGAATTTTGTTGTCCTAATTAATTCTATATTTATTTGGTTCATAAGTTAATTCAATTCTGAATAAATGTGTCTAAACAAGATGTAAACCCCATTTAACTACTCTACTTTATAATTTGTTTTGAATACATTTTTAATACCACTATAAACAAAGCCTCAGTCTTTTAACCAGCACCTTCGTCCACAGTGCATCAGCAGTTGTTCACACTGGATGCAGCACATGAGCTCAGCTGTGAGGTGTCCCTGAAATGGACGGCTCAGGAGGAGGGTTGGGTAGCACTGTCTGCAGTGAAGGTTGTTGCCTCGTGGTTGGTATCAGTGCACACTGCAGTAGTACAACACCTTATGGATGCTGGGCTAAGCCTTCCACCTGCAGCCTTCTGGCAGGATGCTCTGCAGCTGCTGTTTCTGCGTTATTTGCCTGTGACATTTATGTCTATGCTTTCTGTAATTATCTAGTGTGGATTTATTGCACTTCTTGCAGGTATTCTGATGCAGCCAAAATGTCTCTGTGTTCCCTTGGAAGTCTAGAGCCAAACTCTTTTCTTTGCATAAATTTTTTGTACACCACCAAGTCTGTAGTGAAGCACTCAGTATTGGCATGGAACAGTCCAACTCTTCCCCTTATCTTCCTCCTTAACTCTTGGCCTGGTTATAGTCCATGACAAGAAATGTAATTTCTCATCCTGTGGCTTCTGAGCTTCTTTATTAGCATCTCAGGAGTGCCTATAACTAGCACACATAGGAAGACAAAATACACTCACCCATAGTTTTCCCAAAATCATCTAAGTAGTCATTCAGATATTTTTAGTAGGTTAAATATACATTATTCAGACAGTGTGAAATATTATTTCATATTTTTTGCCAAAATACATGAATTAACATTTACTTGATCCATAGAATTCTTGGTCTTTGCCTGTGTTTGTGTTTTGTACTGAGCTGCATGTTTTCCATTTCACATAATCCCTACTTCTAATGAGGTACTGTACTTTATTACCAAGGATTTGTAAAATACATTGTGAAAAACCCTCCAGATTGCTTTTTCAGTCTGTTGCTACAGCTCACAGTAATGTGGTGGTTGGTTTAGCTGGATAGAAAAGGGAAAGCCATATTTTGTTCGTCTTCCTTCAAAACACATTAATTACATTTATTTGGAAAGTTATGCTTCCTTTCTTAGAGTTTTCAAAAAGTACTTTAGGATAAGTAAGGAATTCATGCCTTCTCCCTTGTAATATTATAATAGCAATTGATAGTCTTGTCTCAGCCTTACAGAGAAAGAGATTTGAGTGATTAATATTTATATGTAATACCTGAAACACTGAATGACTTTGTTTATAGGAAATTCTTTTATAATGCAAACATTTCACAGGGTTTTAAGAGTCTTATAATATTAATCTAATCAAGGTGAAACTTTAGTACAGCAGAGATGATAAATATTTTGCTCTTAGATTTCATCTGTAACCAAAGGACATGTGGCTGCACCTGCAAAAGCAGATCAGGCAATGCCAGTGCCTGTTTGGCTCTGCAGCCAGCCGGTACAGTCCAGCCACATCCCTAGCATTACATCTCCTGTACTCTCTGAAAGGATGACTTCATAAAAAGTGCCCAGTTAATTCTCAAGGACTGCTTGGAGGCTGTTGGAGAAGGCTCATTGACTGGCCCCGAAGCCTTGCCTGAGCAGCTGTAATGATGTTGGCGTTACTGATGCCCAACTACAGTGCTGAGTTTGTCCCCTGACACTGTGTACATGCACATGTGCAGCCTGCACAGCCTCCTCTTCTCAGTGGTATAATAATTTCTGAAGTCTAGCCCAGGCAGAGGCAAGAGCTACTTGACTGTGGAACCGAGAGCAATGTCCCTCCTCGCTTGTGCCAGTGTGGACAAATGGAAACGGGTGCAGTCACTTAATCCAAATGACAGTGTGGTCATTGCTTTGCAATTACTTTGAATGAAATGAGCTGGAACTCATCAACGTGACTCTGAAACATAGAAAACAGTCCTGTGTTGCATATGATGTCTTTTATAATGTATAGTCACCTTAAAGTTGTAATTGTCTGGTGTGGTTTGTACACCATTTCCTTTGGGACGCTGCTCCCCGGTGCAGTGTAGCTCACTAATGCATGGAGATTTTTAACTTCCTTGTATATATCTATCAGAGGTGATTTTTATCTTGCCAAAATGGAATAAATGGATTTAATCAGAAACTGGCTGTTAGAGTCTTTATTTCTGAAATTTGTCTTAAATACTGTTCTATTTTGAAAAATTTGAGATGTAGTGGGCTTCTTTTTAATGGGATAATGGGTTTGAATTGCTGTGCCAACAGAAAGGAAACCAGTGTGATGAGATGTATTAGATGTGTACCGTCACTTTATCTGAGTAAGGACTCATAGTAATTATCTAGATGTGTTAGAATTGCTAATGATATAGTCTAAGACAAAGAGCTAAGAAAGAAATTACTTGAAAGGAGGAACATACCTGATATGTTTTTATCAGTCCATTTTTTTTCTGGCTTGTATTTTCCAGTAGTACAGGGATATATTAGTTATAAGGATCCATTTTGTATAGAACGAGAAGATATTTATAGCTCCTAATAAATTATTGTTTCTGCTTAGTGGTTGATTTGTTTTCAGAGATGCTGTACTAAATTTTGCTCAGAGACATTGGCACATTGATTACCTCTAGCTTTCAGGTCAATGGGGACTGTGCTCTGCCTGTAAAGAAATGAGAGGTTATAGTAAAAGATTTTTGATGGAGTTAATTTAAGATGCATAGATGTATTTGCATACATGTCTACTGACAATGGCATTTAAAAAATCCCTTTTACTATAAAACAAAAAATATTCATTAGCTGTGAAAGCTGTCATTTAGAAGTTTACAAGAGCACTTTGAAACCATTCACATGAAAATTAGGAGGAACCGAGTACACAGAATGTTTCACTAATTTTGTTTAATGGCATTTTTTTCCAAAGTATACAGTAGACTCAGATTGTGCAAATTAAGAGTAATTGTGATAGTGAAAGGATATTTTTGTCATGTTTTCTTAAAACTGGTCATAAATCCTGTGCTGTAAACATCTGAGTCACTTTCTTTCTGACTCGTTGCTCATCTTCTCCATTAATTTTATATAATTTGATATAAACCAATTTGTTTGCTTTTATGTTAATAAATGCCAGTTCTTCATCACATTATAATCACCTCTGAAAAGGAATTATTAAGGGATTTGCCAGCTACCTCATATCAATGGCTTATAATTGCCTCAAAACGCTATAAAGATGGAATAAATATTAAACACCTATATATTTTACAGATAAATCTTAATGTTTGCATCTTGTATCAAACACTTTAACTTATTCAGTCTGTCCGGGTGAATTATGTCATGTTGTGAATAAATTTGATGCTTTTCAATGACAAAGTAAAAAAGAATTTTAATGATGTTACTACTTAAAAAGGCTATTTCACAAAATATATTTCTTTTGATTAAGATATTAAGTCTGTATCTACTTTGAAAGACTATAAACTGCTGTCTTTGAAAATCAAATTTGCAAGACATGGATAATAACCTTTTTTATATAACTTTTATAAAATATACATCCAGTCAAGTGATTATTTTTTTTTAGTAAATCAATAAGAAAAAACAGGAAGAACCCCATTCTACTCTCTACTTGTTTTTTTTCTAACTGAAGCAGACCAATATGAGTGTGAGTTGTATTAGAATCAGCGTGTTGAGCAATAATTCTATGACAGGTGTGCATCCTTATTAGTTATATTGCATCCATTTCTTAATCATAAAAAAATAATAATTCCTGAACAAATAGAGAAGTAGGATTAGGTCTTCAGATTGGTTTTATATGCTACAGTCTGAAGAAAGTCAAGGAATTAATTTATTTGTCATATTCTATCTGGAGGAAATAAAGAAATGCACATTGACATCTCTTCCTGAATAATGGAAGAAAACATGTTACCATAGATGGATGTAATTAATTTTTTAGGGCTGATAATTTATTTAAATTAAGAATATAATTTATTTAATTGGCATCACTGTTATAAATTGCTGTCTTTGCATCTGAACAAAATCTCTAGATACAATTCTAGAGCACTGTCAAAAAAGTTATCTTTAGAGCTTAATATTTAGATCAAAGTGTACTTCCAATATGTATTTTTAATACCGTTTAAGTCAGTTATGTTTGGACTCGAAGGATTCGGTATGTATGCCTAAAGTTTGAAAGGATTTATTTATTATTTAACATACTATTTATGCCTAAAGTATCCCATGTCAAAGTAAAATTTAGCACAAAAATAAAACTATTTTTGCAGTCTAATACAAAATGATCAAAATGGGTTTGGATTTTTTTAATTTCTAACGTTTTTGCATAATAATATTTTGGTAACTGTACACGTGATGAAAATTGCATGTTATCCATAAAATTATGGTAAGACTTGTTTCACTCTCTCTGACTATTTCAAAGTCTTGCAGAATATTGCAAATGGCATTATAATCTGGTTCCTGCATGCTGTGGCATCTGCGGTGGTTTAACTCCTCAGCAGTGGGCAACACTGGGCACCTGAAACCAAGGGGGAGTAAAGGCAAACTGTGCAGAGATAAATCTCCAAAATATTATCCCAACTCCAAACACGCCTGTCCTGAGTTCATAGTAGTTTCTTGTGGTCAATCTGTCAATCCCTTTTAAAACTCAAATTTGGAGGATTCCTGTGCAGAAAGCTTTCTTTTACTAATTCTGAGACTGCTGCTTGATGGAGTCTTCTGTTTCCCCATAGTTGTTGTCAAGGGAGGATGCTCTGGAGGTCATGGCCTGTTGACCTTCTTCATGCTCCTCATGGTATTAAGGGTCTGTTGGAGTTCTCGGTTGTGTTTTCCAAAATCATGGAAAAATAGTCTTCAAGGTGGTATAATACTACTGATTTATAAAGGAACATAATGTTGGTCTCTGCTTTTTTCTTTACTCCTACTGAGTTATTATTTTTACTGATATAATTTCTGAGGACTTAGAATCAGCACATCATTTTGTTTAAAAAGGTGAAATGCGTTTTGATGTATAACATTTATTTACATGGAATTTCAGCTGTAATTTTATTACCAGGTATCATAAGATGTAGTTTTTCATAGCCAGTCCAGCCTTCAGAGCCATGACTTACCTTATCATCGTCAGTAAAGTTTGTTTTCTCATTATTCACTGCTTTCTCCAGTTTCAGTCTCCTACTGGATCCCTGCAGAACTCAACTAATGACTTCTTCCCAGAATAATGACCATTTACTCAAAATTTTCTGCATTGTTTAAACACATTTTTTCTTCCATGGCAGGGCCTTTCTTCTAATCCCATGTCAGCCTGGTTTTATAAAGAGCCTTTGACAAAGGACCTTACAAAATAACTGTAATTTGGAAATCGATTGTATGGTATAAGTTTACTTTCTTTTTCATGTTTGTTCTTTGAAGAACACTGATAGATGGCTGAGAAATTATTTCTTTTTAAAATAGCCATCTCAGCTCTACAACTTTCTAATGCATTTATTTTCCTGTTCACTAAATGTATTTATTCTGATGTTTAATAATTTAATTGGAAATTGTTAGGAAATTTTTCTTGCTCTACCTTCTTCCCAGCCACCTGTCACAGTTTCCTCCATTATGAACCCAGATGGAGGAAAAGCATTTTATTTTTGTGTTCTGACCTCATCTTTCTTGAATACTCCTTTTATAGCTTTAACAGCTGTTAGCCTTACCAGCTCTCTGTCTGGCTTCCAAATCTCTGAATAATGTTTTATTTTCTATTTTTTGTACTTTTTCCAAGTTGTTCCTCAAACTTCTTCTCTTACTTTTTCCGTGTGGATTTGATTTTTTTTTTATCTGATAGTTTGTAGTCTTTTTTGTTTTCCTTATTTGAGTACAACTTCAGTTGTTAAAAAGGTCTTTTTCTTGCATTTAATACTTAAGTGAGTTAAATATTATTCCATATCCTGTGCATGTCATCTCTTTGATTTTGGGGCATATTCACAGCTGGATCCCTTGTACTTCAAATGAGGTCTTTTCTTTTTGTGCAGTCTTCCTATCCTTGATGTGTCCTCTGCTCCAGGTGTGTCTCAGTTCTTCCTCCTAACTCTGCTATTTCAGGCTGCGGTTGTACCTTTGCCTCAGCACATCCCCTTCTCTCTGAGTCTGCACATTGTGATGGGAATGGCGCAAAGACTCCTGCCATGCAGTCCCAGCTCCCAAACGACCTACATTTGGCCTCTGCAAGTTCTGTCTAGCATTCCTCAGTTGTCTTGGTTTTTATATAAGGCCTGCATGTTGCTGTCACCAGCCTGTCTTTGGAGTCTGCTCAGACTTCTTTCAAGGTCCACAGGATGCACACTCTGCTCAGAGCCACCAGTGCAGGTCTCTGTCCATGTCATGGGAGCTGGGACGGGGCATGTTACCACTTCAGTCATTCTGTGGCCTGTCTTGAGGACGTCAAACAATGGAGTTAGCTGTGCCTAGCAGTTTCCCTGGACAACTCATCCTCTTTTCCACTGCAGTCTGCAGATGGACATCCAAGATAACACATTTCAGTTATTTTTTTCCCTTCCTTACTTCCATTTTTGGGCATGGGATTTTCATAGAACAATCCTTTTCCTAAATTTTACTCCTGTTTTTCACAGTGGGTTTTTTTGTCACTTCATTTCTCTTCTCACAGTACTTCTTCTGTGTAGATGAACTAAATCAGAAACTTCAATGTGATAAATATTCTGTGATATTTCTGAGAGAAAAGTAAAGTTCTAGGCTCACGTGGTTTGACTGCTTTGACACTGGAATTCACTAGCTGAAAGCCTCTCTAGGATATGGGCATCCATGTTTGTTAGCATGCTTGGAGTTAATTTTATTTGCTAAAGATTAATGAGACAGCTGCTTTCTGTTACTCTAAGTGGGTGATGTACAAGCCTAAGAACAGCGCAATAAGTAATGCCCATAAGCACTTGACAAAGATTAGTCTGGAAAACACACTTTTACAATACATTCAGAAATATCCATTTTCTGTTGTAATTATAAACAAAATGCAGGATGCTGCATGCCTTAAGAAAAGACATGGGAAGGGTGAAAGTTGTCATCTGAGGCAGTTATCTCTGAACTTAGATGCCTTACATGAAACTTGATGTTTTTCATTGGTGTTGAAATCATCTTTTCTTAAAGCAGTTTCTCATATTAATCTAATGATAAAAGTATATATACCTTTTTAATTGGTATTATTTTGTGGATGGTGCTAAAATGTGAGGGTACATTTGCTCGGTTTTCACTATCATTATATGGTGTTTTAAGTGGAGAAGATTACATGAGTCAGTACTTGTCTCCTGATTTCATTGTTGTTGCGGGTGGAGGTGCATTGTTCTTACTTTAGGGCAATGTTATTTACAGATGTATTCAATGTTAAGGGGAATAGGATTGCTGTAAATACATTTGCAGATGAAAAACATTCACAGAAATTTACACCTGGAACCAATCCTTAAGTTTTTACCTGTAAGAATGCATCAGTTTGTTTCCTTTACTTTGCTGTAGTCTGAATTATTTAAAACATATACGGTCTTTATAAAATAAAACACTTGAAAGAGATTTACACAGAATGTTACGTTCCACGTACACTTACACGTCCCTGCAGTGTCTGAAGTTAATTTTACTTACTGTTGCACATATTTTTGTCACATATTTGTTGTTTTTTTAGTTAATTTCGGTAGCTACTGCCTTTGGACAGTTCATACAAATGCTGGAAATGAAAGCATTTCATCATTTGTAACTCCATGAAAGCATATGAGTGCAGTGATTTCCTGGGGGAACATAAAAGTGTACTATAATGAGCAGCGTTTGAGGGAAGGGAGGGTCTCTGCTTTCCCTTTGTCCAAGGGGGTACAGAGAAGGGAGACAGAGACCAGGGATCCAGGCAAGAGAGAGTTTATTGGGACAATCCCCAAGGGTTTATAAGATATCAGGGCGAAGATAACAGATCTGGGAATGTATTGGGTGAAAACTTAGGAAGGGGAAGGGTCTAAGGTCCATTAACCAATGGAACTGGGACAAGGGCAGGGCTGGCTGAAGCCCTCGCCCTACCCCCCCAGCCACGAGGCATAGGGGTCTTACACACGGGGCTTCCCACCTTGGAATAGCAGGGCAGAGAGGGGAGGGGGGCATGGGAGCCCTAGGAACCCCGGGGCTCCTGAGTGTGGCAGGCACCTCCTGGCCCAGGACGAGGCAAACCAGCTTAATGGCTGACTCATCAAGAGAACAAAGAAGCTCGAGGGATACAATAAACGGGGTGTGGTGGTCATCAGCACTGTTACACAAGGTAGCAGAATCAGGCAGGGGATTGCAACAAAGAAAGACCCTATTACAAGTAAAACTACACTGTAGAACTTCAACAGCAAGTCTCCTAGTCATTCAAGGTGTTTCTCCAGTGCTGTCCTTGGGATTCATTTCAGCATTTTCCTACACTGTAGGGTGCAGGCTTCCGAGAGTACTAGAAGTTGCTCTTCTGCTCATTGCAGGACCTAGACAGTGAACATCTAGCTCCAGACCTGGAATTTATTACTTTTGTGTCACTGTGTGTTAGATACCAAAGTTGATGCAGTTACTAAACGAACGAGGCAGCTGAACTGGAATTAACAGCAGCCCACTATGAGTGATGGTGACTCAAGGCAGACAAGAGTATGACTTGAAATTCTTCACCCAGTCACCAGCCACTCAGCTTGGTCACTGTGAATTTCAAAGCCTGAATCATCTTCCTAGGTACAAGTTAATTATTTGGGTATGGCTTACTGTGTCACTGTAACCCTTCAAGGAGAGCACTCTCGGGTCCCTTGAGCAGCTGGAGCTCAGGACATAGTCTTGACAAGGTGAATGGAAAATATTCACTACAAATTTTTTTGCATTGGTGGCTCTCTTTAATACATATTTTGCAAACACATTTGTCCTTGAAGATTGTAGATATGGTGAAGCAAGGTAATTACAATGGAATAAATATTAAGTTAAAACCAGATAGTTATTAAATATACCTGAGGCATTTCTTAATCTTGCATTAGAGGAGAATTAATATTACTTCTATAATATTCTTTTAAGGGAGACTCAGATCTTAGCCTGGGGTGCAGGGATAAGAAAAAAAAAGCAAGTGAAATAAATTAGCAGATCATTTAATATTTTATCAGGTACGAGCATTTTGTTCACTCTAGAGTTGTTGTATGGCAATGGCAATACTGTTGGGTATTGCAGCCTGTATTATTCAAAGCCACTCAGGCCCTCCAGCTCATGCTTGCCAGCTCATTTGTCACATACTGTATATCTTGGTCTTTCAAGGTGTTGCCCTGAAAGTACTTTTCTCTGTGTGACATTAACTAAGTCTGAAGCACAGTTATGTTGCTTGCAAAGGAGGGGCATGAGCAAAGCCTTACAAATCAGTCTCAGGTTTTTAGATGCTTTTGATGCCCAAATGCTGTAAAACTCTGTGATTTCTATTTTTCTAATGAGACTGAGTAGGTATTTTGAATTGCAGTTAGTGAGTTCTGTGAGCTATCAGCTGGGCAAATCATAAACATTTAC
Source organism: Sakesphorus luctuosus (assembly GCA_013396695.1). Lineage (NCBI taxonomy): Eukaryota > Metazoa > Chordata > Aves > Passeriformes > Thamnophilidae > Sakesphorus > Sakesphorus luctuosus. Next base: position 359,525 of record VWZD01005134.1, on the reverse strand, counting down.
AAAGCATAGAATAATGTGGGTTGGAGGGGACCTTAAAGATATATAGTTCCAGTCTTCCTCTCATGGGTAGGACATCTTCCACTAGATCAGGTTGTTCAGGGCCCCATCTAACCTGGCCTTGAACATTTCCTGGATTGAGCATCCAAAATTTTTCTTAGCACCCCGTTCAGGTGTCTCACCACCTCAAAGTAAAGAATTTCTTCCTTATATCTACTCTTGATTTACCCTCTGTCAGTTTAAAGGCATTACCCCTTGGGCTGTCACTCCATGCCCTTGTAAAAAGTCCCTCTCCAGCTCTCATGTAGGCTCCTTTCAAGTACTGAAAGGCTGCCATAAGGCTGAACAACCCAAACTTTCTCAGTCTGTGGAGAGGTGCTCTAGCCCTCTGAATATCTTTATGACCTCCTCTGGACTTGCTTTAACAACCAAATACTGATAATGGGGGGGAAAAGTCATATTCCTTGTATGCTTATTTAGCACAGTGATTGATTCTTTACAGTTATCAAATCTGTTGCATCAATACCAAATTACAGAGGGATTCCTCTCTATATATTATGTTGTTTTTGTAATCAGGAGTGTAAAATGAAATGTAAATTCAGGTATCTGTTGCACTGGTTCCTACTGTTGCAGTCAGCCCTGGGCACTGTGCAGGAGGAGGCTCTGCAGACTTTGCTTTGCAGGCTAAAATGCATTTAGGATGGTTTCAGTTTGGGAAATGGAGAGGCTCTTTCTGAGCCCAGTATGTTTGCTGTGCAAACCAGTGGAAAGCCATCCGCCAGCTACTAAGTTAATACTGGTTATTTTTCTTCCATAGGCTCATCACTGTGAGCAATAAAAAAACCCAAAAAGAGTCTGCTCAATTAGTGTGCAGTCTGCTCTTGGAACAGAGCGCTGCAGTGTGTAGGTTTTGAGAATTAGCTTGTGAACAGTGGCAGTGTATCTAATGATATTTATTCTGCATTGTCCAGTTTTGTATTCTGTCCTCTTACATTTGATTGAACAGACAAGTAGAGGACAATATCTGTTCTCCTAAATTTGTATGATTTTCCCTTGAAGTGTAGTTGAAATGGGACTAGTGTCTTACTTTGGGAATAGAATTCAGCAGGAGCAGTTTGAACCTTTGAATTAGCACAATATTAACTGTTTCCACTTTGTCACTGTTGATTTGAAAGGCTTTGCTCCTCTTCCAATATTTCTTGCATTACCATCTCAGATCAGCCAAGACCTCAATAAATAATCTTGAAGAATACTTGGGTTTCCTCTCTAGGTATAGAAAAAGTAGAAGGTCAGGAAATGTAAGAAAGGAAGGTTGTATTTCCTTGAATTTGGCCTTAGTAACAAAGAACAAAAAAACCCCAAACAAAACAAAACACAAAACCAAAACAAAACAAACCACCTCCCCCCCCCAAGCCCCCTAAACCCAAACCAAAAAAAAATCCAAACTAACCCAATATATAAAATGTAGCAGGGAGAACTGGAAGAACCAGAATTTCATGAAATGTTTTGGAGTGCTTTCACAGGCTGGTTTAATTTTCACAGAGCTATGGGAGTTTGCATATGTCAATCACTTTAAAGTAATGCTTTGCTTTGATTATGAACGTGACTTGAGAATAAAATTGTTTGCATAGTTCTCAGTGTATGTAAATTGATACTTAGATGCAGCTGTAAGTATAATTGCTACTGAAAGGCAAAATCAAGTTGACTTAACAGAGTTTTTAATTAGATTAACATAAGCCAGTTGTGATTTAATACAGTGCTGTCTACAAAATTAGATACTGTATGAATGTATGTCACATCAGTTCATTAACACACAGGGGCGAAATTAACTGTTGTTATAATTTCCTTGACTGATAAGAAATTTGTGTTTTATGCTACATTTGACAAGTCCACTAACATACATGGGAAAGATACATTATTATTATGGTTGGGTATTCTACTCTAGCTTATCCTGGTTCTTGTTAACGTAGACCTAAACTTTGCAAATATATCATCTGGCAAAGAGAAATCTTTCACCTAATGTGGAACCATATTCAGCTCAGTAAGATGATGTGCATGGAAATCCCATAGCATTACAACTCCTTTAGATCTTCCTTTTTCATTTCAAACTCTTGAAGTTAGAAGAAAGTTGGTAGGTTGCTGCCAGTTAGCAAAGAGCAGATGGTGTTTATTACTGTGACCAGTAAATTGTGTATCTGTGGGAGTAATAAGCCCAGTTAGCCAAATGTTGATTGTGCTTTTAAGTGTTGTAGTGTTGGTACCTATTTCCATACCTGTGCATATGCTCAGCATCAACTTCTTCGTGCTCTTTGGAAAAAGCTTAGTGGGACACTTCTGCAGCCTGAATTGTTAACATTTATATAGGCACCATTTTTGATAATGTCCTGCAAAAAAGCCAGTCTTAGACACACAGTTCCAAGAACTCCTTATTACTTACTTTGTATTTTATTTTCCTGTAAATAGTAGAAGTTGACTACTTCAAAATTGTCTAAAATGAATGTTAAAAGCCAGGTGGCTTTGTGTTGTAAAGAATCCTCTTGCCCTTGATTCAGTGAAATATGACTTCAGTACCGGGGAAGAATCATGTTTAGCTCAGCATATTCTGCAGTTTTTTAAAAGTACTACTCTCCTTGCAGTTTTCCATTATGGAGCAGTCAGCCACCAAAGAACTTCCCAGCTCCTTAGAGACAGGGGTTGGGATCAGTCAGGACCTCTGACTGGAAACTAGTTTGTTAACATCTCTAGCCCTCCTGAACATGGGCAAAAGAAGCCTGAGAACCATTCCTGTTTTCCCTTAGCCTCCTCCACTGCCCCAGCAGGGCTGGCCAAATAGGGGCAGCCTTAGGAAGAAGCAGTTTAATCCAAATTGCAGAAGAAGATAGACAAAAGGCAAGGATAAAATGTGACATAGAATAATAGAATGGTTTGAGCTGGAGGGAACCTTAAAGATTATCTGATTATAATCACCCTGCTGTGGACAGGGACATCTTCCACTAGACCAAGTTACTCAGAGCCCCATGCAGCCTGGCCTTGAATGTTAGGAACCATCCTCTTTTTCATTTCTGAGTTGAAAAATCAGGCTGCAATGTAGTCTTTCTTTCAGCAGAACCCACTGCTACTGTGCTTACCTGGGATAATACCCTCCCTGATAATGGAACCCAGTGATTTTAACGGCAGTACCTTCAGCAGTCACTTCCTCACAATGCAGATAAGCAGTGGTACCTACATACTTCCAACAAGGCCTGTTTTCTGGTGGGGGGTTTTGAGATACTTGGCAACTCTTCAGGGTCAAGATCATGTCTTCCTTATGTATATGCACTGCCTGGTACAATGAGTCTCTCTGGATACCTCTGCAATTAAATAATAAATCCGTTGCAATTAACAGCTTGTTAATTGCGGATTTAATATAGATCCACAACTTTAATTGGTTCCTTGGCTTTTCCTCAATTACCTCACATAAGACTTGAAAGAAAATAACATAAAATGAAATGCTTGGGTGTCTGACAGATTAGCAGATTATAATAAATAACCCTGCTAATGCATTTATTAGAGAAATAGCCATTCAAATATTTCTGACTTAAGAAAGTTTAACTGAATAAGGATATATCAGACACTAGTTTATTTTTTTTAATCAGAAAATTTATTTTCATTTTAAGGCTCACTTTAATTGCTTTATTTGAATGCCACAGCTTGTTACCACAATTCTGACAGAAAACTGCTAAAAATGAAAAGTGAGGGGTTATTTTTGTTATCTCAGTGTGAAGTTATATCTGGAAGATTTTTGTCTGGAGTCACTGACCATCTGTTTCATGGAGTTATTCCAAAAATATATTTTCACTGTAGATTTAGATGCTTGCTATGAGCTAGTAAATAGCCAAACAAGTATTGCAGCATCTTCTTCAAGCACACCACAAATAAGAGGTCCCAGCACTTTTCAAGCTGAAAAGAAGTGTATTAAAAAACGTTTATTTCATAGGTAAATCTTCTAGTTACAGTAGCTTGAATAGTTCTAACTTTGTTAATCAGATTTAATTTATTCTTGAAGTGATTCCATTGATATAAATTAGAAATTAATTTGGCTTGGAGTTTCAAGAATCTGTATTTTTCCTCTGAGCATCTATTTTGAGTCATGTTTTTCCTCACAGCCTGGCATTGGGTTATTGTTCAAAGCATAACGAAGGGATGAGACCCAGTGAGCTCTGTAGGAAAGGTCAACCGCCTTCTTTTCTCCTTTGGTTCTGGGACTGCTGCAGAGAAGATTCCGTGATAATAGTACTGTAAGAAAGCAGTAGCACATGTTCTCTGGAGTAGATCTCCTGAGCCTCTCTGGTGTACATTCATTTTCTGCTTCTGCTGTTTGCTGTCTCCTGACATGCCTTGCTAAAGCAGAGCCCTGCAAAGTGTAGTCCTACCAAAAAGGTGTCTTGGAAGCTCTTCTCCAGAGACAGCAAGCACCACATCACACTGCTGCGATAGAAAATAATGTTGCATCCTTATCTGGATGCAACCTTACCAGTTCATTTTGTAAAAGCCAGAAAGTGCTAGATACTGAATGGGGTTAAGCATCTACATACAGAGGGAGACAAATTTGAACTCTGCAAGAACTGCAGAATAGAACAGAACAGAATAGAATGGTTCCAATTGGAAGGATTCTATAATGCTCAATCCAAATGCCTGATCAAGTGAGGGCTGACCAGAAGTAAAAGCATGTTATTACAGTCATTGTCGTGCTTGCAAAATGTTGAGAAGAATAAAATTTGCGTTCATAATTGTCCAGTACTGCCTTAACATGAAGGGAAGTCCCTGTGCAGGGGGAGATGCTTTTAAAATAAAGGGTGTTCTAAATTAAATTAACTATCAGAAGTCCTAGAATAGGACTAGAAGAAAACTAATTTATAAGGAGATCTCAATCAGTAAGGTTTTATTCAGGAGTGAATATCTTTGTCCCCTCCCCTTTTCTCTAGAACAGGGCTGAATTTAGAAAGATTCCTCCCACCCTCACCCACCCGTTACACTCCCCATGAATAAGGAAGGGATTTTGTGAGGATAAGTAGCTCTGAAAATGGAATGACACTTTGTCTCCCCACAAAGGAACTGATAGCAATGGTGAATAGAACACTCTGGGAAATAACAAATCTGTTTCATGCTGTCAAGCCTGGGCTATTTCTGTTTTGCCGTTTCTAGAAGAAATTAATTTCTTCTCTCAGTTCAGGGCTTTGTTCTGCTTTATCTTACAGCTGGAAACATTTGTCTTATCCCATTCCTTATTTATCTAGGTTTTATAACTGTTGTGAACACTGATCTGTGTATAAAACAGAACAGTCACTGACACAAACACTTTTTTTGACTGGTAAGCATATTTCTTGTTTCTGCTTGTAAAACCCTATCAAATTAGTGTTTGTAAAACAAGAAATGTTACAGTTCTAGGAGAGATGTATTCAGGCTACATAAAACAGGGAAGAAAATACTCTTCTATAAGTAAACATGTGTTTTCTGCCAGTCATTGTACTTAACTTGAGGCTTGAATCTTCATGCTGTAAGCTCTGTGGTAGGTTTGTTACACCCATGGCATGATGTCTTGAGGTAGTCTAAACAGAGTTTTTAATCTTGAAAGAACTGCAAGTTAGGGCTTTATATTGTAACACAACAACTAGTGATACGATTCTTTGCTTAATTGGTTACCAGCATTTTTACCCATGTGTGCAGAAGGGAGGTGGGGAGAAGCGTTGTGTACTTTCATGAGGAGCACTTAGGGTTAGGGTTAGGGTTACGGATGGTGGTGTAACTTCTGATGTACTTCTGACGGTGCCATGTGGCTGGACAGGTGGGGCTGTGTGTGAGTGTTCTCAGCCTCAGGCTGCTGCTGGCTGTGGGGACACCCCCTGCCAGACATCCCTCGCACCCCACCAGACATTGTATCCTGCGTCCTAGTTCTTGGGAGGTTCACAGTGTACCTCAGCACACACAGGCAGATCAGCAATGCCAACCCACCCCTGTGATGAGTCTGGCTAGAGAACTGACCACTGTATGGCTGTCTGCTTAGTCAAAAGGCAGTTTACAACACACTGAGAATAAAGTGAGTCCCGTGTATACAACCAAGGTAAGGACCAATGGTTGATTACAATTCTTGGCATTAAAAGATGAAGCAGTGATGAAAGTCAACAGAGTTAGCAGCTTCTATCAGCCCAGCTCTCAGCCCCATTTATGGCTGTCAGGGTGGGCTCCTCCTGGGAAGGCTCCAGTGCCAGGAGCTATGGACATTTAAATCTGCTAGAGCAGCTACACTTTCTCTACAGCACAAGTTCACTATCTTTGTTTTTCCCATCCTTTATACAACACTGGCACAATAGTGGAGACATGTCTGTTTGTCTTTGATGCCCACTTCAAAGCTGAAACTCCCATTGTTCTCATTTCCAGTTTGCTTTAACATGCCATAGACAGAAGAAACTTTCCTGTGTGTTTGCAACATTATAGAAATCAGATGTTACGTAAATATCAACTTCAAAATGTGTGTATGTTCTTAATTTCAATCTTGTGGTCATTGAGGGCCACCAAGATGATTAGAGAGATGGAGCACCCCTCATACTAGGAAAGGATGAGAGAATTGAGTTTGTTAAACCTGGAAATATAGACGATTTGGGGGTGACCTAATTGGTGCCTTCCTGTACCTGAAGGGAACCCACAAGAAAGATGGAGAGGGACTTCTTGCAAGTGCATGCAGTGAGAGAAGAAGGAGGAATAGATTCAAAGAGAGTAAGTTTAAATTAGATATTAAGAGAAAGTTATTTGCCATGAGGGTGGTGAGACACTGAAAGAGGTTGCCCAGAGAAACTATGGCTGCCCCATCCTAGAAGTGTCCAAGACCAGACTGGATGGGACTTTGAGCAGCCTAATCTAGTGAAAGGTGTCTCTGCCCATGGCAGGGGATTTGGAACTAGGTGATCTTCAAGGTCCCTTCCAACACCAACCATTCTATAATTCCACTGATATTGTGACTGCTGAGAACACTTGACATATTCATATTAAAGGAAGTAAATTCACACAAGACAATGAGAATAGATGCATGTGGTGGTCTTCCTGAGGTGCTGAAGAACACTTCAGGCTATTGCAACAGTGTCAATTGCAGATATATTTTAAGAACTGATCAATGCATGCATTTTGCTCACAGCGCAGGTTAAAATTAGTCTCTGACATTTCATAAAACCATGTATGGTGTATTGACCTAAGACCTGTTGACACCTGCCTGTCCTGTGGTCCAGTTTGGCAACACCTGGTTAGTTTTAGAGAGTCTTTTCTCACACAAAACAAGTGAGGTGTGTTTATGTGCAGTGTGTTGATGTGTAGTGTGTTTTATTGCAAGAGGTTTTAGAGCTGAACATGTCTGTGACTGTATATGTAGTAATGCATGGAGCACAACCCTAAAGTTTCAACCAACATAGACAGGTTTGTATTGTAAGAAATTTCATGTAATTATTTCTTAAGACTTCTTCATTTTCTGTATCCTTGTTGGGTATCTCAATCCTTGATTTTAAATATTCAGCCCTAGCATACACAGTTGAACAGAACATCTCACACTGTCAGTATGTATTCTTTGTGTGTAAGCACAAAGCTGTGCAGAGAGATGGGAACAGCACAGTTAGAGGACAGAGAGGAATTTCTATGTTTTCACATGTGCAGTATCTTTTGGCTATTTCCGCATGACTATGAAGAAAAAAGTTTTTTATGTACAAAACTTTGAAAACTGAGAAGCCAGAGTGTCGGCTTTGGGCATCTTACTGTCTGATTGCTTGAGCGGAATGAAGTGTGAAAGTAATCAGGATGTGGATAAATCTAGTGAAACTGTGTAAATATTGGTTTGGGAAGATGGTGGGGAGATGGGCTGTAGATACTGGAAAATCTATTGAGCTATATTCTCTGTCAGGTTTTATTTTGCCCAGGAGAAGGTTTATTGCACAGCTGTTGACACACGAAGCATCATGTGCATTTGATTATAAGTAAAGCATCTCCTTCTTTCACCTGGTCATTTTCTTGCTTCATCTCCTCCAGACAAATGATAAAAAAAAAAATCTAAGGAAATGATGTACGAAGTCTTTACCATAAACCTGGAGGCTTTCTGCAAGCAGACAGAAAGCCTAGCTCATGTTCATAAATATGATTGAAAAGTTAAGCCACCTATAGAAACATCTAGTAACACAACAGTAACAATATTTTTCAAGTGGAAGTTTGTTTTCTCCCCAGCAATGGATGCTTTCTCTTAATACTGCTTTCTCTATGTCAGCATTTCTCAGCTATCCTCTCCTGATATGACCAGATATTATCCCAGGGACTTGAAGCTACTGTTATTTGGAGAAAATTTGTACACACAGCAGAATTGCATTGGAACTGAGATTGGAGTATAAGATCTGCAGTTACAGCTGCTGTGCCAGGAGTGTGTGTTTCTGGACAATGCTCATCATTATATGCAGGCAAACTGCCTAAGTTTTCATGTTTTTCTTCACTTTCTCCATGTGCTTAGATTGAGCGTGTGTGTGTGTGGCTGTAACTGGAGCCTAAGACTTCTCATATTAAAATTGGTTCTACTCAGGACCTTGTCCAGCATATCTTAATAGAACAAAGAGAATGAAGTTGTGTTTCAAATTTCTTACAGTTTGTGCTGTTCACTGAAACTTTCTTACAGGCTGGTTTTACCTATATGTGAATATAAACGATTTAATTTTCCACATGTTATGGAGTCAAAGTTACTATATCAGTAATTTCAGACTGGGGAGTTTTGGGATTATAAATGGTGCTGAGGATAGCCAGTGGCCCGGACTGATGCTGAGAAGAACAAGCACAACAGTAGAATGCCTGCTATAGTGCCCTGGCTTTTCTTCAACTTCAGACAAAACCAAACTAAGAGCAATTCAGTTTTTCACTTGTAGTTTACTGCTTGCTTCCTGATATGTGTATTGTAGATAGTGGATGAAATGTGAGTGTGTCTGCTATATAATCAATAGAATTAAAATCCCCAGCCACTTATTTCCTGTGAAGTGATTAAAATCTACTTAGTACATAACATAGTCTGTGCTGGCCATATACCGCTCCTTTGCAGCAATATGTCAAGGTAATGATTAGACAGTTTATGAAGTGCTTAAATATGAGTGGTCAGCATAAATCTTCATAGAGTGTATTTTAATAGTTTTATTCCATTCAGAGAACAAATGTACTCGAGGTTTGGCTCCAAACGTAAGGCTCTTTCAGGGGGGCTGTTCTTAATTCTAAGAGACACTGAAAGGATTCAGTAGGACATGCTTCCTATCTCATTGGTGATGTATAAGTGACTGAAAATAGTTGATGTTGTAACTTACACCACAAACACACACTTCTGTATGTAAAGGAGTCCCTGCAGAGGAAGAAAAACTTTGCTGTTTGCTCAGCTGTCTCTGATTAACCTTCACATACGTGGGATGTGTAATTTTTGAAATCTTACTTCTGTAAATAAGTTAAGTCTACAATCTAGTAGTAAAGTGAAATTCAGTCCTTGCCATTTCTTTCTTACTCCTTGTTTTCGTACAAAATTGAATAACCAATTTGAAGCCAATAATGTTTTCTAAGCAAAGTTTTCCTTGGAAGATGCATAGGTACAGTTTGAAGACATAGGACTGTTGATACTTTGGTAGTGATATCCTCTCTAAATTCTACTCCATTTTGAAGAGTTGATAACTTCTATTAAATCATCAGGTAGAGTTGGGTACAAGTACACAAGCTTAAAAAAGCTGAGTTTGAAGCTTCAAAACTTGCTGGATTTTCCTGCAAAAGTTACCACATAGTACTTCCCCCATAGACACGTTGTCTTGCAGAAATCAGTTACTTTGGTTTAGGTGGCAGTTGACTTCACCTTACATATTTATTTTTCCTGTAATTGCATATTATTTTATTAGACAGTCTAACCAATATTTGAAGGAAGTTATAAGTGATTTGTAATTAAGACACTGGACTGAAAGCCAGCTTTGGTTTGGGGGTATCTGGCATGATTAGGGTGTTACTAACATGGTTAATGCATTTGTGTGGTTATATTCTTGCTGGCTAAAGTGGAAACAAGAGTATTTCCCCAGTTTTTTTCATTTTTAAACTAGAGGGTAATGGAAAACAAGATTCCTGGTTTGTATTTCTTATGGTCATGTTCTTTCTCTCTGAAATAAAACAAAGGAATTGCCGATACAATTACACTCCTTTTTCCTTGGGTGGGCTTATTCTTTGGTGAAAGTTGGCAGACCAGAATACTGCCTGTTCAGTCTTGAACATAATGTAGAAACATCTTACGCAAGTGATGATGATTCCCAGTCAACTTTGAAGACAACATACCGCAGAGTTTTTAAAACAGTTTGAAATAATAAAAAATAATAAATTGAAGAGACTATTGGTTACAGAATAAACAAATCACTTAATAAACTCCCTCCCCGTTTTGCTAATTTGCGTCAACGTAACAGTAACACCTCATTTAATTTTTGTTCTGTCCTCTGATTTCCATGTAGAAATCTCTTCATACAGAAAAAACCAGTGTTGTATGTGTCACACCAAGTGAGCAGTGCTTAGGAATATTGGCAGCAGTGCAGAAAATGTCCAGCCTTCTAGAAAATACTCTCAGAAAATGCCCATGAGTATCTACTGTGATCTATTGATTGTGATTTCTCCTGGTGCTGGCAAAACAGATATTTGAAGCTGATCCACAAACTGCTTATTTTAAAGCATTGTGCAAAGTGTCAATTCCTAAAAATCCATCTAAAGCTCTAACTTTGCAGGTAATTATTTGCCAATAAAGCTGTCTAACTTGGGAAAGAATTTACACATTTACAAATTTCTTGTTACAGTTGCTAAACCTAAGCAGCCACTGGCCTATTAGTCCCAGAGAGAATCCTCCTGGGGTTCAGATAAACCATGAATGTTTTACTGTCTTTCACAGTAGATGAGAGGATACCTTGGTTTTCCAGTCTTGTGTCGCCATGAATTAGGGTCAGAGCCAAGTAGAAATACTTATTTTAAAGGAAAGTAAAATTTTCTTTTTTAATCAACTTGTTTATAAAAAAATTATCAAGTTTTTGGATATTTACCTGTTGGTCTAAAAGAGTTCTCTTATTTGCTTTGTAGTTCAATTTTGTTGGGAAATTGCTTGGACCAAGAGGAAACTCTTTAAAGAGGTTACAAGAAGAAACAGGTGCAAAAATGTCCATCCTGGGGAAAGGATCCATGAGGGATAAAGCTAAGGTACTGTGTCTGGATTCTGGTTGCAATTAGTGTTGAAAAATACGGTGGTTTAGGTGTTACACTTAAATGAGTGTACTTAGTAATGACTCCTTTAAAAGGCCTATAATAGACTCTGACTCCAAGGCTAGTTTGTTTTTTTTCAAGTTACTTCAATTGCTTAAATATAGTTTTTCCCTTGCCATGCCAACCTTGCTTAGACCTCCACAGCTGCTATATTACCACTGTTACTTAAATAATTCACCTAAAAGAGAAACCAGTTTAAAGTTCATTTGTTCTGAGAGAAGTCTCTTTCACCTGAGAAAGTCTAGCTTGCATATATTACTGCTGTAATATTGTTGTAATAGATTTTCTTTTTTGTTTTCTGTTTCTTTAGTGATGGGACTTCTTTAAAACACTGAATATTTTTGGGTCTATAATTCTAAAAAAAGGTTAATAAAGAAATTTTGCTTGAAAGTATGTAAAAATACACTATAGATAAAAGAAAAAAAAAGTGTGGGATCACAGCCTGGTTGTTGCACCCAAGTAATTATTTGCAGGCAGGTGTTGCCCCCCCTCAGCCCCCTCCCCCAACTTTATATACTGAGCATCATGTCCGTGGTATGAAATATCCCTTTAGCCTGTTTGGGTTGGGTGTCCTGGCTGTGCTCTCTCCCAGCTTCCTGTGCAGCTCCTCGCTGGCAGAGCATGGGAAACTAAAAAGTCCATGTCTTAGGGTAAACGCTGCTTAGCAACCACCAAAACATTAGTTTGTTATCAATATTACTCTCATACTAAATCCCAAACATAACAGGGCATCAGCTGCTAGGAGGAAAATTAACTATGCCAGCCAAAACCCGGTCATTAAGGAAGCTTCATATATTGCTGACCCAAAGAACAAGTGCTGGTTGCATTGTGATGTCTTCCTTTGCATTCTGTAGAAAAGCAGTCAACACAGAAATAACAACTGCTAACTTCACTGTATTTTCACTGTATATGGCCTTTAGTAATGTTGTGCACTATTCTGCTTTCCTTTCTGTTGCCTTTGTCATTCTCAGTAGCTAAAATAATGAAAGCAGTAATATGCCAGAATAAAGGAAAAACTATTTAGGATTTTATGGTTAGCATTATTTGGTCTTGGTAATGTGTATCAGCAATCACATAGACATTATGAGGTCTCCAATTAGAATATTGAAAAACAATCCACAAAACAGACAAATTAGGCACCTAGAATGTGTTTAATTTTTTCAGAATTTCCTTTATGACTTTGGCCACAGGGACACTTCAGGTAAAATATTTTAATTACTTCTGGCTAACTTCTGGAATCATAAAAAATGTTTCCCTGGATGAGGGAATACTTGTGCTGCTAAGTAACAGTAATTTGCATCACTACTACATCTACCACCTCTATTCTCAGCCACCCACTCAGATTATTATTGCCAAGAGCAGCAACTGCCCAAACAGAGGAGTGTAAAGATGTTGAAACATATAAATAGGTAGACTTAAGTCTTCTGATTTTTAGATTGGTCACTCTTCTGGGCATATACTTTCAATTTCATCTGATGATTATGCATAGTTCCAGCATGACAGTTATTACATTCCCTCATGAGTACGTCAGCAAAAACAAAATTCAGGGTATTTTTCTTTGCTCTTCATGGAGTGGTTAGTACTTAAGAGTAATCTGAGATTGAGTATGAACTTCATGGAAACTCATTCATATGAGAGTGATGTAAAAAATTAAGTTCTAGCAGTTGTGAAAGCAACTTTTGTAGAGAAGGGCTTGTAAGTGACTTACCTTAATCTAATTTAGGCATTACTGACTCAAAAGAAAAAATCCCTGTGCAGTTACAATGAGAGAGAGAAATTATCTGATCCATGTACATCATTGTTACCAGTTCCAAGCAAAAGAGTGAGAGAATGATCTTGGGATGAGTAATAGTTATAATTAGCATTTCAGAGAGGCTGTTCTTATTTGAGATACTAGTAAAATGTAAAGCAAATAAGTTTGACTGTGAGCATAAATAATGGTGTGAATTGCTACATTGCTAAGAAAAAATACAACTTGCTCTGGTTAAAACACTTTTCTTGTCGTAAAACAAGCCCACTAGTCTGATTTATGCAGTACTTTTTAACTAATTTAAATACAAATTATCAAGGTCTGCAGGCTTTTTGTGGTTATTTTGTACCATATGAGAAATCAGTTTATGTATATTAGCTGATGAATTCTTGTTTTGGAGGGATATTCAAGAAAAATTTCTGTCATTTCTCTTTGTAAACTAGAATTTCCTTAAGGCTGTCTGTATTGTGCCATGAACCATAATAGTCCCTAGACAGACTGCAGGCATGAGTGCTTTTCCCCTCCAGTCCAGTGCAACTGGATGCTCAGCTGCATCAGAGCAGCAGAAACAGAATTTCTGCTGGAAAGTACTAAATACGTTTATACCCTAAATCCTTAGATGCTTAAGTGTTCAAAAAGAGCTGATCCACTGATACAAGGTTATTTAGTGCCAAAAAGACAGTAGGGAAATGCTTGGTTCAACAATGACCATCTGGCCATAGGCAGTAATTTTAGTCATATGGAGGGGCAGTTTATGGGTATGGGAAGCCAACTCGGTCAAGGGACATATATCTGCTCTTCAGAATTTCCTTATCTTTTCTAAAGAAATCTATGGATAAAGTTTAGAGACTTAATTGTTTAGGCTGTTCCCTTCCAGAGCCACAGGGAACACTTGTTAAGAGTGACATGAGATTTCTGAGTATCTGCTGTGCCTACAGTGTGGGAATAGGATGGATGAATTTGAAACAGCAATGCAACTTACTTAAAATGTGCATTATGAACAGCTGAAATTGTGCACAAAATACCAAAGAGCTAACGTATGTGTCACAGAAAGTTGTGTTAGAAATTATCGAAGAGATGCCCAAGTATAACTGCATCAGTTTTGCAGAATTTTATCTGGGAAATAAGGAAAACTTACGATTCTTCCAGAGTGGCTAATGTCAGTACTTAAATCTCTGTGCTTGAGCTAATGCCACTTGCTCAACAGAAATTTAGTGTTCCATGATAGCAGAAAGGTCCTACAATACTCTGACAGGGAAAACAAGCACTGTCATGAAAGATGAAAGTCTGTCCACTAGGCATAGCAGATTATGACACGGGCTTTTAAACGCCTCTTCCCCTTGATTTGGCATGCAAAAAGGTAGCTAAAATTTGGAGTCTTTACTAGATGGAGAACTTCCCTGTATTCTTAAATCATAGAGAAGGTATGGCTCAACATACTGAGCATAGCCATGACTACAGAGCATTGTGCCCTGTGTGAGAGCACATCCATTTTCCAGAACAGGTTGAGCTCTCCCTGTCTGGCTGGCATATGTGCTGCCACTAAAGGTCGTCATCCCTGTAGTAATATAAATATGCAAATACATTTTTCAGAACAGGCAGTGATGAGATTAAACACGGTCATGTTGATTTGCTTAGCTTTTGATTCTTCTCCGTTTCTTTTATTCTTTTTGCGAACTGCATGGGAGGTAATTGTGAAGTTAGACAATCAAACTGAAGTGACAGGAGTAATCTCATTACAAGTGGGATGAATTGATTGCCTTCATACACAAATGCAGATTTTCTCCTTTTCAGCCATGCAATTAATGCTTTTCATTGTGCCATTAAAAAAATTGTATGCAGTGGCTGGAATAGCTTTTTGTTACATGAACTATAGCAGATGCAAGAGCATGGACTCTCTTTATAAGAATCAGAAAAATATGTAGCAATGTTTCTTAAACACATCTACTTCTTTAGCTAGTTACCTGCCAGTTTCATAGAGGAGAACACAGTCCTGAGGCTTGTACCATTTTTTGATACTTCCTAGTTTTAGATTATTTGTGTGAGCAATATAATTCACATGAATAATACACCAATGAACAATAAACATGCACTTTATAGTACACGTAACTTGATGTTTGCGTTTTTAGAACTTTATAACATCATATGTAAGAAAGCAAAATGGCAATGATTTCATGCAGGTGGGAGCAAAATGAAAATTTTTGTAAGAAAACCAGGAACATTTAAGGCCAGAGTTAAAATATCCACAGTGGTGTCATTAGAACTGCTTTTAACAGCTGCATGACTGAAGATTGCTGGAGCCTGGGGAGAGTATGTGGGAAGAGTCAAAACCAAATTCCTCCCTTTCCATGTTTCCTGAAGATCCCTCTAGAGACTGGAGAGAAAATACTGCTTTACTGAAACATGAGGTCAAAAGTGTCATCATTGCTGTCCGAAATTTTAAAAGCCTTTGAGTGTCACAGCCTGTTATAATGTTTAAGGTCACGCAGTATGGGTACATATGCAGTGTTTTGTTCCAAGAGAGTGGCAGCATTCTAAACATGAATAAGAAATTACAAAAGACGTAAGAAAGTTAAATAAAAAAAAGACAACCAAAAATCACCTGGTGGTGTGTTGCACCAGGTTTTACACTGGTGCCACTCAGTCATGCCTGTAAGGCTGCTCGCTCTGGTTTATGGTCGTGGTAGTTTGTCCCAGTGTGTTGCCATGAGTTTCCAGTTCTTGTAGTTGGAGATAGAAATTTTGGAATTCCTTAAAAAAATCCATTTTAGTTTAAACCAGAACCTGTAGGTTTACTTCTAGCCTGCTAGGAATTTTTATTTTTTTTTTTTTTTTTTGCAAAATCCCTGAAATACTAGTTTCTTAGCTAAGATGTTCCTGTATCTGTTCCCTTGAACTCCTTTATCATCTTCAGCTGTAAAATCTCTAAGGATAATCTCTAAGGATAGAGCAATAGTGTAAAATCTGTAAGGATAGAGCAATAGTGTGTCATTGCATTTAGAAAAGCATCTCACATCCAGAAGCATCAACAACTAGTTTTAAATCACTAATTGGTGCTCAGCCATTTAATCTTTTTCTGTAAGATTTACCTTTTCTCTGTTTGAAAGTCTTAGTGACTTTGTATTTTTATGTGTATAGCCATGGTGCCTTACAGCTTATAGCCATTCTGGCCCACAAACAGGTTTACAACCAAGAGCAGGATTAGGCCCTCAGCACACCTTCAAGATACAAGCAGAATTTACAGCAGCACACTCACTGCTTCTGCAACACATTTTTTCCCTTTCCTAAATCTCTCCAGCTTCCTGATGTGAACTGCTGTGAAAATGCAAGGAAAAGGAAACAAAAAGCATACCACCCTGTATGTTGAAACTGAAATCTTTCAAGGATCATTTACAAGAGGATGTTAACTCTTTAAATTCTACTACAATCTGCATTCTCTCAGATTTTCCTTTAAGTGACCATGTCAAAAGGATGTCCATGCCTGTTAACCCTTTCCCTACACAAAGGCTTTTGTACTTTGAAGATAGGTTTTACCTGAAAAACCATTCCAAAGAAAATACTTTCTTCTTACACACTGAAAACATAAATCTGTTGACAGGCACAGATTAGAAGAAGAGATCATCTTTATCACTGTTTCCTCCAGTGTTACTCATATTCTAGCAACTTTTGGCTGCTCAACAACCCCAGTTTATTTGGAAAATACCTCTGTGTATCACCTGTAGTGCATTGTAAACTCCTTTTTGCCCTGATGTGGAAAGGAGTTTGATGTACAAGCAATATTTCTTAGAATAGCTTTTATTCTGTAAGCTTTTAAGAAGTCTATTAAGAGTTGCTATTATTTAGGTTTTTGCTAAGAGCAGATAACTTCTCACCACACATTCACTTATTTAGTCTCACATCTGAATTGTACTCTCATGATAACCTGGTTAGAGCACCATTTGGGAAGACAATTCCAAGTATGTACTCAGAAAATAGAGGGCAATGCTGGCAGGTCAATGGTAGGTGTTCAAAAAGTCTGCCAGAGGGGGCTGTATTTCATCAGAGGCACATGTGACCTCACAGTCTTCATCTGCATATTGCAGTTGTCTGAGTTATGGAACCCATGCAGACACCAATGAGTGCTGGTTCACTGGCACCAGTAGTCTTCAGGGCTTACCAGTCCTTGGGAAGTTTTTTGTGCCACCTTCTCAGCACATAATTACTGTTTCTTTGTACTTTTTCTTTCTTTTTCTTGAAACTATTTTTCCATCTACACTTACAGATGCCTAGAGAATCAGTTAATGAAAACTCACATGGATGAGACTTTCATAAAAAATGCTTTTTTCCTTGCCTCTCTTAGGTGTCTCATCATGTCCACACATTGTCTGGCCCCTCTTGTGTTTCATCAGCTCTTCAGATCTGTGCAAATCACCCTGTTTCCACAAGACTGTTTCTTCTCTTCCTTCCAGAAGACTTCATGTTACCCAGAGTGCAACACCTAGAAAAAAGTGAATCATCATCTCTGCTTCCCAGCCACATCATTTTAACTAAATTTTTATATTTTGATATCACAGTAAACTGAGTGCTTTCAGTCATACATCTTCCCTCTGGCACAGAAAGGATATTCAGTGACAATCTTTTTTGTTGCAGGAGTCATAAACCTTTCCATTTTTTGTAATATCCCTGCATATTTTGTTTTTATCCCTCTTTTCTCTCTCTTGTTAATGGGAATATGGTCTTTCCCAAGATGATTTCCAGCATCACATTCCTGGCAGACTGGAGCATCTTTTGTTTGATAGTTTTTGCAAGTTCCATTAAATACCTACCTGTCTGACTTGCTGCCTGAGGTTGAATCAAGGTCAGAAATATGAGACCATTGAGCCAAGACAGAGTTAACTGGCCCTACTAGGATAAATTCTTCCCTTCCTGATGTTCAGATGGTCTGCATAACTACTACAGGAGATGGCATCTGAAAGAGAGTCCTGTATCTATCAGAAAGCTCATCTGTGTTAACAGGCATCTCCCAATAACTTTGGGTTTGGAACCTGGATAGAAAGAGCAACTGCCTGTTATTGTTCGATTTTTGCAGTTTCAAATGATCTGCAACAGAGTAGCCCCTAGCATTTTCAGCTTGTGTTACAAAATTCTGGAAAAGTCCATTTGTTTCTATTTCTATCAAGTTTATCTATTTCCTTACAGTACCGATTTTTCCTTCTGATGGTGGTTTGTTATATTTATGTCAAAGATTTAAGATGTTTTTTCTGTCTTCCATGTCTTAATTTTAGGATGCATTTAAGTAAATAGTCTGTCTTGCTGCAGAGAAAACACTCTTCTATCCAGTTACTCTTAGGTCAAGAACAGGTCTCCTTTATTGTGGCTGAAAGGCTTAACCACTCTGACCTTGCTTAGAGGAGTTAGGCTTGTGGGAAGCTTTTTAAATCTTTGTTACCTATATGAGGAGAGAGAGAGAAAGGGGGGGTGGGAGGGGATATAGCTGTAATTCCTGGTTGAGCATAAGTCTCTCTGTATTAGCCAGTTCCTTCTGTTGTCTCCTACACAGTGCCTGGAGGTGTCTGTCTCTTATCAACAATTTGAAATTCCCATGCTATTTGTTGTTCAACTCTTCTATCCCAAAAAGATGCAGAATCCCTTCCAAAGTTTCAAGATGGATTTGTAAACAATTTCCTAAATGTTTTTACAGATTGGTAGGAAATTTCCAATCGATGACATCACTTCCATTTTGGAAGGAGTGTAGCTGAAGTAACATTACTCTCAGATTATCTCCAAATTAGTCAACAGTGTTACTTTCACTTTGATATAGGACTTACTGTCTTCTCAAGTCATACTTGTGTAAGTCTACAGATTATTCCATGTCCTAACTAGAGATGATACGTCACCTTTTTTTTTTTCTGAATTTCACGCAGCATTTAAAGTAAAAGCATCTGTACCAAATCATCCTTTATACTGGAAAAAGATACCAGTATCAGTCTAGATCCTCAAACCCACCAAATTACTGTTTCTTGCCTGTATATGATGCCGCAACTTCTTGTCTCTGCAACAGTGACTTCCACCTTGCTTGGATCTCCCTTGTTCTAGAAAAATCTTTTCTCTAGAGATGTGGTTTGTGCTTTATGCTGCCTGTCAGCTCTGACCTGCATTTCAGAGTCTAGGTCAGTGGGGCCGTCTGTTGACTTCTCCACTCAGGTTCCAGTTCTTTTCTGGATCTTCTGCCTGATCACTGTAGGAGTATGTGAACGGGACTTTGTTGTCTCATTAGGTAAGTTATTCATGTCTCTCAAGGAGGAACCTGTTGCTGCCCTTATGGCAGCTGGAATTTTTTAGTTGTACTTTTCTAAAAAATGGTACTTGTGAATTTGTGTCAGCAGACTTGTACAGCATTCTCATGTTATAGCTAGAGCCCAATTTACTTCAGCTTATTTTCATGTCATTAAATACTCACCTATACATAGTGTCTCCTCTTGAAAAGGGACAAAAGTTGCACGAGGTAGCTGTTGTTCCTCATTATTGGAGTTTGTTTTCACTAGTGCAAGATCTGGACTACCATCAGAGTCAAGAATTAGCCATCAGGGATTACTGGGTTGAAAGAGCATCATATTTATCTCCTGACCACCTCTCACCAAGTACCTCCCTGAGGCAATGGTAACAAAAAGACAAAGATTGCCATACTGGCATTTTGCTCAGTAAATACTCCCCAGGAGAGAAAGATCCTAAATTGGTCAAACAAACAAACAAACAAACAAAAAACACAATCATGGCCTTTTTGTCTCTGAGAGACAAATCTTGGCCTATAAATTTTGGGCTGTAAATATTGGAAAATGGTCTGCCTCATTGATTCTGTAATTTATTTGCCCATGATTTTTTGAAAGAAGCTATAAATACCAAACAATTTGTGCAAATTTGTGTGCTTATTAAAGAAAATTGATCTGAAGTCTCTGACCTTTTTGATATTCTAGTTCTAATTATTTTGTTTGGCATTAAATAACAAAGACTTACGTTTCTGCATACACATGGAATATTGGAACACAAGTTTGAATTTTAAATTGTAAAATCTGATTAGGCAGAAGAAACTGAGATTACCATATCTTCCTACGCTAGACTTGTATTCATTACTGACGACAAATTAAAGTTCGTAGGTTGGTTGCATGCCAAGATAGGTTAAAATAACCAGGAAAGCGGGGGGCTCATTTAAGTACTTAAAATGTTTGTAATTTAAATAAAATCTGAAAATTGTTGGATTTTTCTCCTTTGACTCCTAACGAAGTCCATAAGATCTCCTCTAACATTCTCAAGAGTCCCAGAAGTGCATTTCTTGTACTGCTGAAGCCAGTGACAGTTTTAGTAATGTCTACTGCGAGGGGTAACTCACTCTTGGAATTTAGCTGAGTGAACAAATGAAATTAAAATGCAATCTCCAAATATTTCTCTATTATTTAGACTAGAGCTCCAATCTGAAGAGTGAGGTGTTAGAATGGGTGCAGAGATTCAACAAGATACATCAGTTTTAGTTTAAGCCACAGTACCTGCTAATGCAACTCACGGATTGATATGATGCTTCCATGTAATTAGTGATGGCATTTTCAAAACAGAATAGCCAAGAGGGCAATTGAACTGTGTGTTAAACATTTTGTACTCTGAAGCTGATAGTTAAGAAAATTGTATTGTCCTCACAGAAGAATTACATCAGACCCCAAGCAGATGCTGTTTTATTACTGATGCAACACAGTGGTGATATTAAAAGTCTTCATCTCCTTGAATGTAATGTTAAAACAGACTTTCATGTTTTGTAGCTCTGACTGGGTATTTGTAAGACTTATACTGCTGAGTTTAAAAAGCTGGGACACATTCTTCTCTTTCTACTAAAGTAGAGTACTTCCAAGGGGCAAAATGTTGAGGTAGTGCTTCAGATTTATTCTTTCTGAAAGTTGGAAGTGATGGAGGACCATGAACCTTTAAAGGAGGCAAGCCAAAGGAGTGGCAAGAAAGGAATGTGGAAAGGGTAAAGATGGCCCTTAGTGAAGAAACATACATAGTATTTGAAGTAGTGCAAGGTAACATGCTTTCTGTTTTGCCAACTTGTAAATGTTTAGTATTTTGACGTGAAAACAGTTTAATTTTTTTGTTTGTGGAGTATTGGAAGGTTTTCTAAATATCGCAGCAAAGTAAGCAAAGCTGTGTACACTGCACATGTGTTATGCATTACAAACAAGCTGCCAAGTAACTCAGCTGCAGTCTCTCCTCTGTCTCGTGACAGTTTGATGCCCAAAAGCCCAAGTTTCACATCCAAACCTGTGCCAAACTCTTCTTGACTTCAGCTCGCTCATATTTGCCAGCCAGAGAACCATTTGGTGGTTGTTGGCACAATTCCAAAGCTGCCACTGTCCATGGGGTTACCCCAGTGCCGTACCTCTCCCACATTCGATGTGTGACCATGCACCCACCTGGGATATCCTCTTTCCCTGCATATTTGCAATCCTGAATGGCACAGTCAGAGTGAGTCCTGACACTGATGTCACTGTCCATGGAACAGGCGATACGTCTTTTTATTTCAAAAACAGTAAGCACAGAAAGAATAAAAGCAGCATATTCATGTGTGAGAAAGGGGAAGATAAAAAAGGAGAGACAAGAAAGTTGTAAGTAAATTAACTCGATTATACCAGTTTGGGGAACTGTGTATCTTTTCACACTGATATTTTTTCCCATTTGTGGTTTTTTAGAACAGTGACCTATATTCCAAAATATTTTATTTATCTAGATGCAGCTTCATAAAGACCAGGTTTGATCTTGCTGAGTTTTATTTTACGATTATTGTTCTTCCTGTTCTACATATAGATAAATGCAGAAGGAATGACTTTGAATTATTTGTAGCAATTATGTTAAATCCCAGTTTTCCATACATAATGTTATCTGTACTCTTGAGGATCATGATAAATACTTTTAATATACTTTAATGGGCTACTGTTACAAGGAATTTTGCATTGCCACAATAGAGGCAGCATTACAGTAAATTAAATTACAGTGCACACAATTAAATAGAATAATGAAAAAAAATCAGACTTGGAGCAACGGCTCTTTGGAGTCCACTGAAATTCAATTCCACAAGAAACATAATAGGAAAAGATGGTGAGTGGAATTTAGATACCTAAGCTAGATATTATTTTGTTTGTAATATCTCCATCAGGGATTAGTGATCTCTTGTTCAGAGACATTGATTAGTCTCTGGATCATTTTTCAGATTGATTACTGTTGTAGTGTAGCATTCCTTTTTCATTTATCTAGCAAACATCAATATAACTTTAGAGATATAACTTCATCACAGTACAGTTGTTATGCAATCTGCAATAATTTGTGACTTCTCAATAAAAGCTTTAAGGAAATCTGTATGGATTTAATTTGAGCTTATAGCCATATATTAGAAAAAACCCACCCCTCTTCCTTTCATCTTCTCTGGAAAAAAAAGTCATTCTCTGACAGCGAAATAGTCTCTGACAAACTTCTTTCCAATAAGACTTGATCAGGAGATACATTTCTGTTTTATCAAATGTAGCTAAAGTAAGGCGTGTGTACAGCTCTGGACAGTTATTTTGAATATGCAGTGAAATGTAAAGGTATGATATTAGCATTGCAAGTGATGTTGAATTTTTTTCTTCTTTTTGGATTTCTGTTATTTTTATTGGAGATTAATTCAATCCAATATGGAGCTGGCATTTGGAGTCTGCAGGAATATAAATTTTTTGTTTATTTCCCACTACTGTGAGGCTCCAGTTTTATTTCCTTCTTTCTTCCTTTCCCCACAATAAAGGATAACAGCTCTCACTCATCTAAGTTGTAGATGTTTACAGATAATTAGTTTCTTGATAATTATAAATCTTTTTAAAAATACTGCATGATTCAAAGTTTACTGACTTCAGGTGAGTGAGCTGTTATCCCTACAGAATGCATCCCATACTTGACTCCTGTGGATGTGCTCAAGGCTTTCAGGCTCTTTTACCTTTTTTTTTCAACTTGTATATTTTACCTATTTATGAACTCAGATATTTCATTGGTTTGAATCTGATCTAGTCCATTTATTATCCAAAATAAAATGAATATTTTTGTGAAGGAGTTGGGAGGGGTAGCTGTAGGTGATTAAAATACATGCAGAGCCTTTCCCTAATCCTTGCCTTCTGCCATCTTTTGCCTTTCACACTCTGAGAGTTTCTTTGAAACCATGTCTTTAGAAGTAACCCTGGCACTTACTGGATCCTGATTTCATAAACTGTGCTTGGAAGACACAGGAACACAGCTGGGATTTTTTTAGCTTGTCGCAGTACAAATACTTTGCTCAATTTAGGCCTTAAGGCAGGTCTTCCTGTGCTTACAGACTGTGCTGTGTAAGTCAGTAGCTGTGTTTTGTGTTTATTCTTTGGTGCTCCAATAGAAAAATGATTTAGGGGGTATCTGTAAACTCTAAAAAATTAATAGTCATTTTTATGAAGTGAGGTGAAAAAATAAATAAAGTCTATTTTTCTGTTCAGCTACAGGTCCTCCTTCATCTTCTCTTACATTGAAAAAGTCTGTTACGAAACGCTTTTTGTCTGGCATGAGAGAAAAAGGATGTTTCCTTTGCATTATGTTGTTAATCTTTCTCCAGAGGTCCATTTATAGACTAGGGAGATACAGAGAATGACCAGCAAGCCTTACTGTCTTAATTAAAAACATAATTAAGCATGCATGTAATTCTCTCAACTCTAGTGTAACACTAGTTATATTGACTCTCCAGCTGTTAATAGACTTGATCCACAGGCAGATACGTAAGTCCAAAAACAATGTTTCACATTTCTTTAATTTGATGTAGCAAATGTGTACTCATGAATAGTTTGCCATAAATTATTAATTCTGCTTTAGTGTTTCAAGGACAGACCCTTAGTGTCAATTGTTGCAAACAGAATTAATGTTTTAGTTTGTTCTTTTGAAGATTTAGCTGCAATTGCTAAAACACGCTCTACAGAAATGAATCTCTTGCAATAACCCAATTAAATATAGGAAGCATTTTTTAAAACCAGTTGTAAGCCGGAAGCCCAATCATGGTGTTAAAATGTGTGTGGTAAAAAATGATGTGATACTAAAATTCTGAATCAAAATCTTTTTCTGTGATCCAGATCCCAGATAATTTGTGATGAGGACCTAATTGCAGCCTTCTAGTACCTGAAGGAATGAAGATGAAGAAAGATGGAGAGGGACTATTCACAAGAGCCTGTAGTGACAGGGCAGGGGGGAATGGCTTGAATGGCTTTAAACTGAAAGAGAGTAGGTTTAGATTAGGTATTAGGAAAAAATTCTTTACTGTGAGGGTGGTGAGGCACTGGAACAGGTTCCCCTTGAGAAGCTGAGGATTCCCCATCCATGGAAGTGTTCAAGGCCAGGTCTGATGGAGCTTTGAGCAACCTGTCTAGTGGAAGGTGTCTCTGCCCACAGCAGGAGGTCTGAAGCTGGGTGATCTTTAAGGTCCCTTCCAACCCACACTGTTCAATGATTCTGTGATATGAACCTCCATCTTTTACAATTCCTGTCCTGGAAATGGCTACCTTCAGTAGCTACCTTCAGTTTTGTCTGTTTTCTGCTACCTTCTCTCCTATCTTTCTTATTACATAATCAGAACAATGTACTGAATCTGCAGATTTGCTTTCTCCACCCATGATGCAGGCAGCTATCACTGCTTCTTATGCTGAAGTTTGTGGGTGAAACATTAGTATTATATATTCTGCATAAAATTTAAAAAATGTAATGAATGAACTTAATAAAATATGGCAGTTTTGTAGTGTGGTTCACTAAAAACCAATTAGCAGGGGTTTTTTTTCATTAGGGTTTCCCATTTATTATTTTTCTTCTTAGTCTACCAGATATGCAATATGTGTTATTATCTATAGATACATATTCAGATACAATAATTTTAATGCAAATTCATAATGAAATTAAAACACTGCATTCATTGCATTGAAACTTATTAGTATCAAGAATTTCTAGAATAATTTACAAATAAGCTTCCAAAAGTGCTTCCAGGGTAGTGAAAAATACATTATTCAACATCAGGACTGAATGGAAATTTATCTAGGATAAGAATGCAGCCATAAACCTTTCTATATAAACTTGTTACTTTTTCATGTGGGCTTCAGCGAAAGGGCTTATGGATTGGTCATAGACCATGTCATTTGTTGTCTGGACTTTTTTTTCCAAACTGGTCTTCTCCATGTCTCAACTATAAATTTTTCTTACATTTTATAGCAATAAGGGCAAATTTGCACTGAAATCCAGGAGTTGCCATACTACACTGAATTATTAATCCATCTAGTAGTATCATTTACTGACTCTGGAAATTGTATTCAGTGTTTTATAGAATTATGATAGGAGGAATAGAAGCAAATAATATTCCTAGATAAGTGAAAAAACTAATATGATTGAGGAGAGAATTCGTTTCCCTCCCACGTAAGTTGTTACCAGTGTGTACCATGAAATACAATATCAAATGACCCATCATAATAGCATAGAAGCATATGTTATGCATCTCCATTCAGCATGCCTAATTAACTTTTGCAAAGCTATTTGTGCAAAGATTTCTTGTTGCATTGTATCAAGAAATGTCATTAGGGGAAAAAAAACCCCAAAACCGCAACTCCTTTGTGTTCTTGGAATATATTTTATGTACAGGTTAAAAGTATGGAAGAAGTATTGCAGGCAAATATTAGAAAAGATTCCTGATACTAGAAAGAAAATCTAAGAATATATAAGAATTACAACAAAGTTCTGACAGGTGATACCATTTTAATGCGTTTCCATATCTTGAGTTTGATTTATTTCTTTCATTTTCTGTAAGTTAAAGAAAAGGCTTTATAGACTTCAAGGAAGTGTCATTGCATTAAGACTTAAATATTATGAGGCATGAAAAACTGTGACTTTTTCTGTACACCATGATATATTTGTGATAGTTCTTTTATTTTTGTGAATGATTTGTCATATATTCTCTCATTTTAATTTTAAATGTAGGAAAGTCATTTATAATATATTGGATTTGCCATTAAGAAGTGTCATTAAGAAGATGCATGTGCTTCTGGACTGATATGAGTGTATCTGAGTGATTGGAAATGTCAGAAATTATTCTGTCAGCTCTTGGCATCTCAGGATAAAAACAAATCTGTGGCTACACATAAAGTCATAATTTTTTATTGTTTATTCTTTAATACTTTCTTTAGAAAGTGTTGGTGTTGATTGCTGGAGTCATTAGTTGGATCTTTGAGCTTCTTGTAGTGTTTGTTTTTTGGTGACTTTTTAATGTAGAATTTTATTTCTATCGACTTTATTACTTTATTCCCCATTCAGAGGGATTGTTCTTTTTGTACCTGTACAGTCCCTGGTATTGGCCTGACCTGGAGATAGTAAATTCTGTGAATGGCAGGCATTTCTCTGAAGTTTGAGGAAGCTCAGACAAGAAAGCAGGGGAAACTTCACCTTTTTCCATGCACTACTATTGGCATCACCACAGTGAACTCCCTCCTGCATTGTGCCTTCTGCAAGAGAGGCTGTCAGGCTCCACTGGGCAGCCCATGGGCAATCAGTCAATTTAGCCAATTTCAGCCTGAAAATGGGTGTCGTGAATCCTGCTTCGATGTATGCAACACCATATTTTTGTAAGAATGAGCTCAAGCTGCTTCTTTAGCCTAACAGTGGCCATGTTTCACTGCCATGTAGAATGAAATAGTTGAATGAATAATTGGACATGAGCTGGCAACATGCACTTGCATCCCAGAAAACCAGCCACATCCTGGGCTGCATAAAAAGCAGCATGGCAGGTTGAGGGAGGTGATCCTGCCCCTCTGCTCTGCTCTCATGAAACCCCACCTGGAGTACTGTGTGCTTGGCTGTGTTAGAGCAGGTCCAGAGGAGGTCAGGATGCTGGAGCCCTTTCCTGGGGAAACAGGCTGAGGGAGTTGGGGTTGTTCAGCCTGGAGAAGAGAAGGCTCTGAGAAGATCCTGTTGTGGCTTTTCTATATATAAAAGGGGCTTACAAGAAAGATGGAGAAATACTTTTGTCCTGAGTCCGTAGTGACTAGACAGGGAACAATGTCTTAACACTGAGTAAGGATAGGTTAAGATTGGGTATAGGGAAGGCATTTTTACGGTGAGGATGCTGAGGCACTGAACAGGTTCCCTGCAGGAGCTGTGAATGTCCCATGCCTGCCGTGTCCAAAGCCAGGCTGGATGGGGCTTTCAGCAGCCTGGTCAAGTGGAAGGTGTCCCTGCCCAATAGCAGGGGTGTTGGAACTAGAAGATCCTTGAAGGTCCCTTCTGATCCAAACTATTCTATTATTCTAATTTTTATATATTCTATATAAAAATGCAGATTTAATTTGAAAAGGCATAAAATAAAAGTACCTGGGCACGCAGCAGGCAGCCTGAAGGTTTATGTCTATCCTAAAGGGTAGTGAGAGCATAAAGCTTGAATAAAGTCCAGATATGGTCAGGTAGGTTCTTCAGAGACTTTGGAAGGGGTTGAGTAGAAGAAAATCTTTAAAGTCACTTATTTGCATTCTGCTTTTACTGCTCAAGTAGATACTGATGTAAAAGATCTCTATTGTCTCAGATTTTATGTCTGAAAAAAATCAGCAGTATAGTTTTCAGTTCTGCACAGGATTCTTACATAATTACATTATTATTTTATTTCTAGAATTTTTCCCACTCTTTGTCCTGTAACAGCTTTTAATGTATTCATATGCACACCAAAATCTCATTAGGAGCTTTGAGTGGGATTAATTTTTGACAGGTATAGTGTCATCTTTGCAGGAAACTTTATTAAGCCTGATAAAGACATGGGTTTTGTACAAAAAAGTAATTTTTTTCCTACCTTAATCAGACATTAAGATGAATGTTACCAAGATGAGTAAGAACAATAGTTCCAAAGTACTCATTACTGTTTATAGTTTTCTAAATTTTCATTAAAAAACTAGTCTGCTTGGCTCTTCTCAATTATGTTCATGTGCAAAAGAATATAATAAATCTCACATCAAAATTATTACATAATTATATGTAATTATCTTATTATATCCTTTTTTAACTTTTAAATGTCTTATGCAATTAAATATGTCCTGGCCTTTATTTTTCTGTTGTTCCAAATCCTTTGAATATGAACATGATTTCAGAAGTGGTTGGAGTGTTCTTCTCAGCCATTTTGTGTACATGTTTCTGGCAGACTCTTCGTTTCGGTGGCCAGTCCTTCAATACTGCATTTCAGTTTAGTTTTGGTACGGACAGGAAAGACTTGTCAAGTAGCTTTTTCTAAAAATGACACCACCAAGTATTTTGAGAGAACATTGAAATATAAAGTGATATTTTCCAAGAAAATATGCAGATTGAAATATTGTATAAAATATTTTGCAGAACAGCATGTAATTGTCTTTCCAATTTTATACAAACTCTGAAACAGAAAATGTTGCTGAAAATAGAAAATAATAATATTTTTAATATCATTTTTCCAAGATAAACTTTTGAAAAAAAATTAATATCACGACCAACATGTTTAGCCACAGTAAAAAGAAACTATTTAATTAATATAGATGCAGTGTTATCTCTGATATGGTACAAAAGAGAACATAGATTTTTAGAAAAATTGAATGAAGATAGTAAATGTACATGGATTTCATCCAAGAAAAAGAATACTGTCTACTAAAAATTGAATAATGTATAATTTGGGGGAAAAATAAACACCCCTCTACCTGCCAAAGGCATGCAAGCCTTGGCAGTGGTTTTATATGAGGTTCTGGCTCTGCTGTCAGTTCTGCAGTCCATCTTCTGCACTGCCACTGACCAAACTAAATTTTGACTAACTCATCTAAATTCATGCTGTGCATAAATACAGCCCCTGATTCAGGTCCGTAAATGTAGATGGCTACATGGAAACAAAGTGCAAAAACTTTTGGAATAGGTGGAGATTTAATGAGCACCATCACTGGGTTGCAATGATCTCTTCATCTGACAAAATACAGGTGTCTGTTTTAAGGCAAGTAGAATTGCCCTCTGGTCAGTGTTGAGTATTGATTTGCTTAAACATGAGAGTATATTGCCATTTAAAGGGCCTGAGGGTATCTCATGTGCTCTGTACTGTGAACTTTGACCTTAGCATCCCACCACTTCCCTCCCACCTTTTCTGTTTGCTAAACTTTGCACATCCACTGGTGTGTCCTGGAACACTCTATAGCATAAGCCTTGTACTGCCTGTTTTCTCTGTAATACAGCTTTTGGCATATGAGTAGGATTGTGGACTAAGTATTTTATCAAATTTGAGGGGCTTAATGTTCCTTCTATGACTACTGCTAATTTCCTAAATTCTTTGTAATTTCTTCTTTTTTTCCCCAGTTACTCTTTCCTGGACATAGCTTTGTTCCATATAATGTCCTGACTCAGGAATTTCTAAATCCTTCTTATATCTCTGATATCTACTATGAATGCCAGTTTCATCATGTCTAGATGTTTAAACAGAGTTGCTTTAATATCTGATGCTTCAGTTTTTCAGTGTTTTCTGGCCCCAGAGTTTTATCGCTAGACTGAACTTCTCTGTCTTATAGGCATTGTGCCAACTCTTCGGCAGCATTCATTTCAGGCCACCAGCATTGCTACTGTGTACACAGCAGTTGTCTTACTCGCTGTGTCCTTTCTTGTTGTGCTTGAAAGCTCTTTTCTCTAATCACTGGGCTTTGGCAGCCTTAGGCTTAGAACAGCAGGCATGGTGCCAAGGGCTCACAAGCTGTCAGTCTTGATTTCCAGAGTAAACCCCATGAAGAGGGTGCCGTGGATAGTACAACCAGTGTTTGGAAGCACAGCTCAGTGTTTTTGCACATGCACACAGTACTCACATTACCAAAACCCAGTGCTGGTACCTGTGACATCAGTTAAAGCAGACACAGGTCACTGGGGCAGCTGCTGAGTCATTCTTGTGCCACTTGTCCTCTCCCTCGCCCAAGGGAACTTCCAAAGCACGTGCAAGAAGACGTGGCTCTGCGTAGCTCACAGAGTTTGTACTTCCACTGAGGAAGTAGATGCATATAAAATTGCTTTTTAAAGTATAATATTTCACATGACAATCCAGATTTTCTTCCAACAGTTTGGTGCTTAAGAAAAGAGGTACAGAGTGGCACTAACTTCCTTAGTGAGGAAGGGAAGCCAGTGTGATAGTTGCCTGCAGCTTTCCAACCAGTCTGCAATGCAATAAAAATCCCACTAAGAAATTACGGAAATCCTAGAAAGATAAAGCATCAGAGGATGGCTTGAAGTGATGAAATTCAGTTGGCATGAGGCACCATTCCACAAAATCAGAATATACAAATAAGCATCAAAGCCCCATCAGAACTGTCTTCTGACATGGGCCAGTCCCACAGATGAGCTCTTCCATATTTTGAGTTTCAGTTTCTCAAGAGACAGAAAGGACTTACTGATTCCTAGCCACACGCTCATTCTAGTCAGAAAAATCTTCATAATACTTGGGAGCATAGCTAATAAACCATTTTTGTGAATTAAACATTTTTCTTCTAGCTGTAGTTTGGACAAATCTCCTTGAGCTGCCTTGGATATTATACTGTCTTTCCAGTCTGAGTGATACAGATAAAACCATTTTTTTTCTAAGTTGGAGTATTCATCTGAATAATCATCATTACTGATTTTTGCTATTCCCTTTAAATAGGTGGTGGTGACAGAGATTTGTAATGCCTGTTGGAATATACTGAGATGTATTTCTCTCTGAGGAAAACTTTCATGCGATGATATCCAGTATTTACACTCAAAGTGGTCTGACGTGCCATGTTTTTGCAACTGTGCTATAAGGTCATAGGAAAGACTCAGTCCTGTTCTCCTGACTCTCCTTTTCTGGTGGTTTGAAATGTGTTGTAATAAAGGGATAACTTCAGAGAAATCTCCTCTCAAACAACAGGCTTGCTTAGGTCAGAAGATCTGGGGGTTTTTTGCACCTGGTCATTGATTTTCTCGTAATGCAAATTGCCATGTGGACCTTAGCCCTGTCATCACCTTCCATCCCACAGATCATTAAACAGGCTCATTATCCATTGCAATGCTGTGCCTATTCTATTATTTCCCTTGCATTTTCTGTAATGTTTCATGTTATATTTTTAAGTCAAATTTGTATTCATTAAGGAAAATAAAATGTGGGGTATGAGAAATAAGGGTTCGTAGGCCTAGAAATGAGTGTGATAAAAATGCTTGCATGATGTTAAAAGAGGAGTTTGCCTTCTAAACATAAGTAATTGGAATATAACTTAAACAGGGAAGAATTAATGACCATGGACCATGTTCACATAATTTCCAGAAAGCTGATGGTGCTCCAGCATTGTCAAGGGGAAGTCAGAGTTTTGATGTCTCCATGAGAACACATGGATTTAGAGAACCAGAGTACAAGGCAGGGTGCTGGGGAAAGGGAGGCTGGATATTTATTTAAAAACTGTTGTGGTTTAACCCGAGCTGACAACTCAGCATCATGCAGCCACTCACTCACTCCCCGGCTGGTGGGATGGGGCAAGAGAATTGGAAGGGTGAAAATGAGAAAATTCATGGATTTGAAATAAAGACAATTTGATAAGTAAAGCAAAAGCTGCACATTCAAGTAAAGCAAACTAAGGAATTAATTCACCACTTTGACGAAGTTGTTCAGCCATCCCCAGTAAAGCAGGGCTCCATCATGCATAGCAATTACCTGTGAAGAAGCTGGAGAGGGACTTCTTGAAAGGCCATGTAGTTATAGGACAAAGAATAATGGCTTTAAACTGGAAGAGGGTAGGTTTGGATTGGATTTTAGGAAGAAATTCTTTACTGGGAGTGTGGTAGGGCAATGGAGCAGGTTGCCCAGAGAAATTATGGACTCTTTGTCCCTGGAAGTGCTCAAGGCTGGGTTAGATAGGGCTTTGAGAAACCTGGTCTAGTGGTAGGTATCCCTGTCCATGACAGGGAGGTTGGAACAAGATGATCTTTAAGGTCCCTTCAAACCTACACCATTCTATAAAGACAAACACCATCGTTTCAAACGTGCCTCCCCCTCCCCTTCCTTCTTCTACCACCAGCTTTATATGCTGAGCATGGCATCATATGTATGGAATGTCCCTTGGGTCAGCTGGGATCAGCTGTCCCAGCTGTTTCCCTTTCCAGCTACTTGTGCACCTTTAGGCTCCTCAGTGCTGGGGTGGGGTGAGGAGCAGAAAAGGCCTTGATGCACTGTTCAGCAATAGCAAGAGCAGCTTGGTATTACCAACACTGTTTCCAGCACAATCCAAAACTTGGCTGGATAGGCACAGGATGAGCTATAGGTCTTCTGTATTCATCGCTTTTCTAGAAGCTTCTTTAGTATTTGAACAATCAAGTTTTGCTAGAAAACTCTAGAATCACATCTGATAATACTCTTGATAGCCCAATTCCTTGTGCCTAAAATGCTCATTCACTCAGGAAAGTGAAATANAGCCCCATCAGAACTGTCTTCTGACATGGGCCAGTCCCACAGATGAGCTCTTCCATATTTTGAGTTTCAGTTTCTCAAGAGACAGAAAGGACTTACTGATTCCTAGCCACACGCTCATTCTAGTCAGAAAAATCTTCATAATACTTGGGAGCATAGCTAATAAACCATTTTTGTGAATTAAACATTTTTCTTCTAGCTGTAGTTTGGACAAATCTCCTTGAGCTGCCTTGGATATTATACTGTCTTTCCAGTCTGAGTGATACAGATAAAACCATTTTTTTTCTAAGTTGGAGTATTCATCTGAATAATCATCATTACTGATTTTTGCTATTCCCTTTAAATAGGTGGTGGTGACAGAGATTTGTAATGCCTGTTGGAATATACTGAGATGTATTTCTCTCTGAGGAAAACTTTCATGCGATGATATCCAGTATTTACACTCAAAGTGGTCTGACGTGCCATGTTTTTGCAACTGTGCTATAAGGTCATAGGAAAGACTCAGTCCTGTTCTCCTGACTCTCCTTTTCTGGTGGTTTGAAATGTGTTGTAATAAAGGGATAACTTCAGAGAAATCTCCTCTCAAACAACAGGCTTGCTTAGGTCAGAAGAT
Source organism: Sakesphorus luctuosus (assembly GCA_013396695.1). Lineage (NCBI taxonomy): Eukaryota > Metazoa > Chordata > Aves > Passeriformes > Thamnophilidae > Sakesphorus > Sakesphorus luctuosus. Next base: position 326,378 of record VWZD01005134.1, on the reverse strand, counting down.
CTGGGGGTTTTTTGCACCTGGTCATTGATTTTCTCGTAATGCAAATTGCCATGTGGACCTTAGCCCTGTCATCACCTTCCATCCCACAGATCATTAAACAGGCTCATTATCCATTGCAATGCTGTGCCTATTCTATTATTTCCCTTGCATTTTCTGTAATGTTTCATGTTATATTTTTAAGTCAAATTTGTATTCATTAAGGAAAATAAAATGTGGGGTATGAGAAATAAGGGTTCGTAGGCCTAGAAATGAGTGTGATAAAAATGCTTGCATGATGTTAAAAGAGGAGTTTGCCTTCTAAACATAAGTAATTGGAATATAACTTAAACAGGGAAGAATTAATGACCATGGACCATGTTCACATAATTTCCAGAAAGCTGATGGTGCTCCAGCATTGTCAAGGGGAAGTCAGAGTTTTGATGTCTCCATGAGAACACATGGATTTAGAGAACCAGAGTACAAGGCAGGGTGCTGGGGAAAGGGAGGCTGGATATTTATTTAAAAACTGTTGTGGTTTAACCCGAGCTGACAACTCAGCATCATGCAGCCACTCACTCACTCCCCGGCTGGTGGGATGGGGCAAGAGAATTGGAAGGGTGAAAATGAGAAAATTCATGGATTTGAAATAAAGACAATTTGATAAGTAAAGCAAAAGCTGCACATTCAAGTAAAGCAAACTAAGGAATTAATTCACCACTTTGACGAAGTTGTTCAGCCATCCCCAGTAAAGCAGGGCTCCATCATGCATAGCAATTACCTGTGAAGAAGCTGGAGAGGGACTTCTTGAAAGGCCATGTAGTTATAGGACAAAGAATAATGGCTTTAAACTGGAAGAGGGTAGGTTTGGATTGGATTTTAGGAAGAAATTCTTTACTGGGAGTGTGGTAGGGCAATGGAGCAGGTTGCCCAGAGAAATTATGGACTCTTTGTCCCTGGAAGTGCTCAAGGCTGGGTTAGATAGGGCTTTGAGAAACCTGGTCTAGTGGTAGGTATCCCTGTCCATGACAGGGAGGTTGGAACAAGATGATCTTTAAGGTCCCTTCAAACCTACACCATTCTATAAAGACAAACACCATCGTTTCAAACGTGCCTCCCCCTCCCCTTCCTTCTTCTACCACCAGCTTTATATGCTGAGCATGGCATCATATGTATGGAATGTCCCTTGGGTCAGCTGGGATCAGCTGTCCCAGCTGTTTCCCTTTCCAGCTACTTGTGCACCTTTAGGCTCCTCAGTGCTGGGGTGGGGTGAGGAGCAGAAAAGGCCTTGATGCACTGTTCAGCAATAGCAAGAGCAGCTTGGTATTACCAACACTGTTTCCAGCACAATCCAAAACTTGGCTGGATAGGCACAGGATGAGCTATAGGTCTTCTGTATTCATCGCTTTTCTAGAAGCTTCTTTAGTATTTGAACAATCAAGTTTTGCTAGAAAACTCTAGAATCACATCTGATAATACTCTTGATAGCCCAATTCCTTGTGCCTAAAATGCTCATTCACTCAGGAAAGTGAAATAACATTGCAGTCAGTAAACACGAGGGAAATTCAGCTCACTGGCTAATCCTATGTAAAATTCATTGACATCAAACAATCCGGTGCTAGGTATTTTGGGAGAAAAAAGCAAAGGTCAGTATCCAGTAAGTTAAATACTCATTGCAGATTATTTACATAGCTCTATTTCATGCCCATAAATTTGAGGCCCTTAAACCAAAATCTGTGCCATTGCTTCTGTGTTAACATATCTGTGTATGCAGCTTAATATGAGCAAGAAGACTCTTTAAAAAAGATTGCTTCAGACAAGGCTAGTAATATTTTCCTTTTTTTTTAGAATGATCTATAAAACTGAAAGGGGTTAAGCCCTATGGTGTCTAAAAGAGGCTTTTCCTTTGTCCAACCTGCTCATTGTATTTGTGTTGAAAATTGCTGCATGTGAGATCTCATTAATTCCTGTGTGTACAGCTCAGCATGTTGTTTCCTATTCCCTTGTACTTCTGGTGACCATAAAACTTTCAGGCAATTTAAGAAATCACTTAAGAAATGTTAGCCATTTAAGCAGAGGTTTTTTATTATTTAGGTATTTAAATTTCTGTGACCTTCTCAACAGTTAACATATTGGACTTTCCTAAGTGCTTAGACCATAATTGGCTTTAAAGAAAAAGAGGGATATTAATTTCAAAATCTATCAAGTATGGATCCATTCACTTCTCAAAAGAAAGAAAAACTTCTCAACAAGAAATTAATGGCATTTATCCTTTGGAAAATAGCATTATGAAATGAAGTCTCAGGTGACAGAACCCTGAGTCTGTAAGCCCACACAGCGTGCTGTGACATTGAGACTTTTTCTGTTGTGTTTGTACACAGTCAAGTTTTGACATTGCATCCAACTTAGACTAGGTCCAGACCTATACCAGCCAAGTCTGCACTGCACCAGGTTGTCCCATGAAGTGTTAACAGTTCCCATTGTTGTCATCTTGTAGTTCCTTTGTCCAGTGAATTTATTTCTATGTCCATGGTACACATGTTCTCTGTGATTCAAAGTAAAAAAAAGGAGAAAGGAGACAAAAGGAGTTAGACTGAGGCTATTCCCTTTCACATCCATTTCATAGGGAGGATTTTGAGATACCCAGCACTGTGGGACACAGCAGCTGTGCAAGGTCCATGGGACATCCCCTCAGTGGCACTTCACAACCCCAAAGCAGTTTGGTTGCATTCAGATGAGACAAATCAAGGATGAAGGGCAGAGGTGTTCTATGGACTGCTTTTTAAGTCCCTGGAGGATCATAGCTGTGGATAGTCCTGTGGTCATCCTAAGCGCCCCTTCCAGTTTTTCTCCCCAAAGGACTTTATTTATGCAGGAGTAATGCTGACACACAGGGTTGTTTAAATGTGCAGTTGTCCATCCCCTACAGCTGCGAATTGTTCCTTCTGCCCCCTCAGAGCAGGCACTGCCTTTGTTGCCAGCTGGAGCTGGAGGGCTCTGTGGGCTGTGCTGGCATCTGTGCCCGGCCCTGAGCAATGCTCCGCTCCCTGTGGGCTCAAAAGGTAAGAGTCCAGGAAAAAGTAATAATCAAATGTATGACTAATTGTTAAAAGATCAATAACTGACTTATTTAGGATTGCTCTATTTCACTAATTTTCAGTGCAGAGTTTTGGCTGCATTCAGCAGTTCTATGGATTGGTTTTACCTTTCAAATAAGCTCTCAGGGATACCCTTATCTCCTAATAACTTCTGGAACAAAGGGTGTCTTAGCCAGGCTATACCCAGTGCTGCCCAGGTTCTACACTGGTATGGGGAAACTCACGTGTTTCCATTATTGAATGCAAATATTTTGTACAAAAGGCTTTTTAAAAGAGTCAAGGATGCATCATCTTAATGCACCTAATGTAAAAAATAGTTGTGGGCTTTTGGAAAGCACTGAGTACTGTAGCACCTCTTCAGTGCATCACTATATAGAAACTAACTGTGCTGTGAAAAATGCTACCAGCTATTTCTTGTCACTCTGTGTTTCTGGTGCTTTTAAACTGCTGGCCACTCTTCTTGCTGGTTTTCACTCCACAGACAGTCCTCAGACCACCCCCAAGCAAATCTGAAAGGTCTCCTGGGAATGGAGATGGATCCCTACTGGAGGCAGTCTGCCTAGAGCAGTGCTCCAATTCGTTTTGCCTTGTTTAAAGATTAGATGCATAAGCATTATGTGCTACACAGTGTTTTTGTAGGCAGTGTCTTGCTTTCAAGGTCTGCTGTGTTTTATTTCTTCACATACAAGCAGAAAATTTTCCCATTACCTTTGAACAAAAGACAGACTGTGCAACAGCAGTTTTCTTTCCCCTAAGGATGGCAGCCTGTCATCTCTATTAATCTTCCGCACATTATTGTCACCTGCATGCTTTGTTCCAGTATGGTGAATTTTTACACAAAATATAGAAAACCAGTGATAGGTGACAAAATGTGATCCCCCTGACAGAAGGTTGCAGATAGAAAGATGGAAGTGGAAAGGGTTAAATTTGTGCCATATGGTGAGTCCTGTGGCCTTTTTTGGTTTTCTTCTCTGTTTTGGTTACTGAAGGATTTCTGAATCTCAGTTACAAAGTTCCAAGGAATGTTTCCCTGTTTCTTTCTTTTTGTTGGAGGTGATTTTACATACTTCCTAAAGTCATCCTATGAACTTCCAGGGGATGTTAGTTCATTTAAAGTTGTAAACATTCATTGGAGTCCATATTAGAGAGGCCATTCTTAGCACAGCACCCAATGCCTTTAATCCAAATGGTACCTCTGAGCATCATCAGAGTGGAAAAGAGTAGAAAAGGGTGAACAGTGGATGTTCCCATCTACCTTGCTATTTTCCTTTCTCAATTTTGTTGGGTTTTTTTTCATTACTTTCAATTGAAAAAGGTCTTGATTGTTTTTGTTATAATGTTGGAGTTTGCTGGAGGTTTGCAGTGATGCGTAGCAATATCCTTTATTATACATTATAGCACTGTGTGCTGCAGCACTGAGATCCTATTATTTGTTCAAGACACTTTGTGAGATGCTGACTTAACTCCATTTAAACAATGTTTATGTGGGTTATGAAGTAAATTGCCCTTGCATTGATATTAGTATTGCCTCTAACTGAAAGCAGTGTAAATTTTCAAAATTAGGAGGAAGTATTAAAGCTTCTTTTCCCACTAATTTGTTTACTATTAAATGTAACTTAACCACATCAAGTATTCTAGTTAAAAATGTTTTCCTGCTTTTTCCCCCTACCCTGGTCTTTTACCTGTCATTAAGAAAAATGTGGTTTGGTTAGGATGATTTTTGCTGAGGTTTCAGTTATAGTACTCTACTGACTTGCTTTTCATTGCTGAAGTTGAGCTCAATACCTATATTCCAAGGCAGTGCACAGATATTTCTTAAAACTGTCATTCTCTATAAAAATGCAGTATTTACTTGGATATTTTGCAATCTGCTGGTTTAATAGCAAGTTACAGAATTACTGCTCCTCTGTTGCAAGTTGAAAGAAACCTGTGTTAACAACAATGAAATATAAATGGTCAGTTATGCTTTCTTGCGGTACTGCAAAGTTGAAAACTTTGGATCCAAATTATTTCTTCCAAAGATGTAAAGGGTTTTGTACCAGCTCCTGCCATTGTTACAGCACCAGGCAGAGAGACCAGTAGAGTGTTTGCAAAGAAAGAAACCTTAAAATAGCAAATAGAAGGAAAATACTTAGTTTTGATATTAATAGAGCATTAAAATTTATTTTTTGTTAATATGCGGGTGTAAAATTACCTTCCATAGTCCTCATCTTCCTTCCACACCATCTAATCCATCTAATCCGTTTGGGATTAGAAATCTGATGAAAGCTTCTGAGGAAAAAACAACATTAGCAAGGTCATCAGGTTGTACATTCTCAGTCAGGAGACACAGAGCTGTCCTGGCCCTGGAGTGTGTGGCTCAGGAGAGCCCCTCTCCTTGTCTGAGGCAGAGCAATCCCCAGGATGATGCTCCAGTGAATCAAAACCAGATGTATTGTAGTTAGCTGTTGGTGGAGGGTAGCATCAAAGCATTTCCTTGTTGGGATGGAAAATAGGGAAGGAAATTGGCCTTTAGAAGTAGTCTCTGAGCCGTTGCTTCTTGGAGCTGTTCTGTTGCCGGAGCAGCTTACAGTGCGCACTGGGTTCCTACGGACGAAATCCGACATGCCACACTAAATCACTAGTGCAGGACCACAAAAGGAGTCCATATCACAGATGATCTTGGAGTATACATGCTCTTAGGTTTTTGTCCTATCCTCTAGATGTGGAAAATGGTAGTAAAAAGAACCCCAAACAACAGCTCTACAGCACATTCCCCTCTGTAATAAATGAAGTGAAATGGAGTCAAGCAAGCAAGAAAATAATACATTTTTCACATAAAATTCATCAGAACAGATAAGAAAATGAGGAGAATAAACCACATTCATGTATAAATACAATTGGTTTTTTTACAGGTAATACAAAATAATGTTACAAATAAAAAATATTTCACTATAAGCTCAGGAAAGACACTGTGGGAACTAACTGCAGAGTTACTTTGACAGCTAAATGTGAATAAATAAGCAAAATTGGAGTAGGATAAAGTGTGCTCAGTTCAAATACAGTGTTTTAAAATTCATGCCATATTTTTCTCACATTTTCATGGAAATCAAAGTGAAACTTAGAGGCACTGGAGTCTTTTGGTTCCTGCCAATTTCAACTGCTGGCAGCCAGTGCCTGTTTTGTCAGCCTGTTGATTAGAGAAATATTAACTAAAAGAAGTAGCAAAATGAAATGGTTGCATTATTTATTTTTTAAAACTAGCATAGCCTTAATTTTAAGAATGAGCTTTCATCCTATAGGGTGTTGCCGTGAGTCCGAAAGAAAGACTCTGAGATAAGTTTTGTAGGAGATAAGATAATGGGTAGGTACTTCAATGAGCAACCCCACTCATCCAGGAATACATCACCGCGCGCTCCAGCAAGCTTTGATTCTAGAGCTTTTATGATATAATCTATCCAATCACTACAGTCCACATGTCCAGTTCCACCTCTGTGCCCTCCCAGTTCCCACCCCCTGTTGAATTGGGTCTGGGGTCGCCGAGACCCTCCGTCTTCCTCTTCCTCCTCTTCTTCAGCACATAAAGGTCTTTTGGACGTTCTCCAGGGCTTCGGGTCACTCTGCTCTGTGTTTATGTTCTGATAGCTTCTAATCTGGCACCTTGAGAATGAGACTAAATAATTAGCAGATCTTAGCAGTCTGTTCTTGGAGCAGGGGTTAGAGATAGGAAGGACCTTATACTGTAAGCTGCTAAATATTAACTCACTACAAACTACCATGTTTCAACTACTGTGTTTCTAAAATCTACAAAATGTGAAAAATCAAAAAATCAGAAACCTCTTTGGCATCAAGGGAGTCTAGTTTTTTAAATCATTCTGTACAAAGCTAAGCTAATATGACATGCATGCTATAACGTGTATTTATGTAATATGAAACCCCTCTAAATGAAGAAAAGCAGTATTATGCAAACCATACTCTATTTCTCATTCTCTTCATTTTCTATGAGAATTTATGTAGGTAAAAATAAAATTAAAATATGAAGCATATAATGTGACTCATATCCTGTATAACATTGTGATGTCCTAATAGAATATACTTGAAAATCTCATTATTTTCCATTCTTTTGTTTCATATTGGGAAAGGAGAACTGTATTCAACATGGGTCTAGTCATAAATTTGTCACTGCTCCATTCTGCAAAAGACGCAAATACTTTGGTTTTCGTGAGCTGTAAATCCTTAGTCCTGCCAGTTTTGTTGGTCCAAACAGTTATGAAGGACAAGGACTTCCAAGAAGTTTGCATGTTACAGAAGTGGCCTCTTAGTTGCTGAACTCATTTTTTTATCATACATACTGGCATGCTGCATAAAATAACAGTATTGTTGTTCATCTTGAGAATACAATAATTACTGTGATCTTCCAATTGAACAAGTCATTCTTCAATGCCAAAAGCTGTCAGCTTTGCCTAATGAGGAACATAGAAAGTAGCGTTGGACATCTGGAAAATTCAGTAGCAAAAAAAATGGTGCAAAACCACAAGTTAGTGAAGACTAATCACCATGTGCATAATCTATTGAAATGTCTGTTATGTCAGAATCACAGAATATGCCAAGTTGCAATGTCTATTTTATGTCTGGGCCTTAGGGATTACAGATTTATTGAGAGTGAGATGTGAGAATAAGCTGCACAGTGCATGCCCAATGGTTTGCTTTAAATCACAGCCCACCCCTGGTCAGTGACGGGTAAACAGAGAGAACCAAGGTGAGCTGGCACAGGGTGGGGTGTGCTGCTCAGGCAGACACTGGCCATGGGCTGAGCAGCTCAGGCTCTGATGGGGATGTCAGTTTATTCAGTTTATTGCACTAGAGTTTCCCATTCTCCATTTTATTCCATTCTATGTGACTTTATGTTATTGATGCAGTTCCATCCATTTTACTCTTTTCTTCAAGCTGATGAAAAATTGCACAGTAAAAAAATTTATATTTATATATATATGTGTGTGTGTAATATATGCATATATTTTTTTCTTGTGTTTTGTCCAAAATACAAATAGAGGAGGAAATAATAATACAATTTTTTTGAAAATTCATACCAAATCAGTATGTCTGGCCTTTATTTTTTTCCTAACAAAAATATGTCATATTTAAGCAGTTCACATGTCAGTAGAATAATCAAGTTACTTACTAGCACTCTGGCAATTCACTGCTTCTACCTCATACCCTGAAGCTCCAAACACTCTGTGACTGACTGTCCTGGTAGGCAAAAGAGATTGTAAACATTCAAAGAAATCAGTGAAGCTTCAGCATACATTTAATGATGAAGTGCTAACTAAAGAAGGATAAAGTTAGGACTGAGGATAACAACTCTGTCAGAATTTCACACTTCCCTGCTTTAGAGGGGAACTGGCTGTTCCTACTGTCTGTAATCACATTACATGGCCGTTTTAATGACCTTATTAAACTCATTGAAAGAGTTTTGCTCTCATTGTTACCTGAAAGCTGTCTCCAGACAAAAGCAGACTCTGGTAGTTGGAAATATAGTGCTTCAGTTTCTTTTTTTTCCCTAATTTTTTTTTCTTTTTTAGAGAGAACATACATCCCTTGGCTTTGGCTAAGCAAAAAGCTCAAGCTATTTAAATTTCCTCTCCTGAAAGATACTCCCAGTACTTCTGAACATCCTAGTCATTTGTCTTTGAACTTATTCCAGCTTGAATCCTAAGTACATCCATGCTGCATTGGCTGCAGCAGCTATTTTCAATGAAAGATTTTTGATCAATATGTCTCACTCTGTAACAAACAAAATTCATTATGAAGAGTCCAATGAACATTTCATTTGTTGTTTGGCTTAGAAACATAAAGGTAGGTTACACCAACATTTACACACACAAGATTTTCCAAGTAAGTAATTTAGTGCTTCTGCCAGGAATATTACAAAAGAGAATCTACTTAAAAATGTTTATTTTTCAATGCAGTATGATTTACATAGAACATAACAATAGATCGTTAGGAATTCAGAATTAAATACAAAATATTATATTTAATAAATGCATAATTTTGTTGGGAGTTTCAGTATTCCTAAGCCATAAATTTATTAATGCAATATATCTTGTGAAGTATCGTGTATCTTTTTTGGCATTAATATTTTCTGAGGCCACTTGCAGCTTTACTGTTGTGTTGATTTTGTAGTTACGTTTTCAGAGATTCAATGTCTTATGAAAAGAGGGATTTGGATGAGGAAAAAACGTAAGCCTAGTAAAGCATTGCATAAGTCCTTTTAGTCCTGAAATAGTGTACATAGATGCTTTCAGGGGCTGGCTGGGAAGAAATTAATACATTAGGCACTGTGATCCTGAGCCCTGCAGCTGCAGTGTTGGTGAATAATGCAGAGGATATAGCACATTTTGCTTCTGGCCTTTGTGATTTCTCTCTGATGCCTCTATTTAGATCTTTCTGGTTTAGAAATCTTTTTTTCATTTAATTAAAGCTTGGCACAAGTGGCATATTCAAAATAAAAGCATTTCAAGCTGTGGTAAAACCTGAAATGTAACTCTTATTATTCACTATCCTGAGTGTTTTAGTAATTCATATCCAATTCTCAACCATGGTGTAGCTGTCGCCAGTTCCCTGGATGGTTCTAATGAAGCCACTTTCCTCTCACTCCTTAATCTCACTCTCTTCTCCCAGATGGGCTGTATTGGTAGTGACAGTGTAAGTCTTATTTTCAGAGTCTGTGCTTTTAAGGAACATATCATGGCTTATTTTTTGAAAAGTAGTTATCCAGTCACAGCAGGGGGATTGAGTGCCCTTAACTCAGGAGCTGTATATATAATTAATGGAGAAGGCAGGGCAGGCCTCCAGAGGAAAATGAAGATAACCTAATGTGTTCTGTATTTTTCTGTTCTCAGTGTAGGAATGGATGGGTCATGGTATTGTGCCTAAAGCCAAGCAGGCAGTGACAGTGGGCACACTGAAATTTCTCAATTTATTTCTGAATTTATATCAAATGTTACATTTCACAATTGATGCTTCTATCCAGTTGAGATTTAGAGGCTGCACTATCTTTGCAGGAATCAAATACACCCCTGAATGAAAAAAGTAGTGGTGTTTGGGAAGTATGGATGTGATTTGACTTGGACAAATAAACTTACCGCTGTAATTTTTAGAGAAGTCATGTACCCATGAACTGGAAGAAGGACACGCTTGAGGAGCTTTGCAAAGTAAGGAGGCAAAGAACTTTTTCCACTTATTTTGAGTCATTCTGAAAACAGGAATGCTCTAATATGCCATGAAAGAGACAAAATAAGAGAAAGCAAGACTAATTGTCTGTGGGGTTTATTTTTTTTTTTCTAAAAGCAGGAAGCCAGCTCTGCTGCATTAGTGGAAGTGAACTGTGAATGGGAAACATCGGTGCTGTGCTGAGCCTGAGATAAAGTACCCACCTTCCAGCAGACAGAATTAGTGTGGGTCTCTGCTGTGCTTGTTGCAGCTGTGCAGCACCAGACTTTCAGCTGATGTATGGAGTTCATCTCAGACTGTGAGCAGAGCACAACATTTAAACATGTTCTCCCAAGCTGACTGAAAAGGTGGCTGCTGGGAGGATGAGTTGTGCCTTCTGGTCACTCTGAAAAGAAGTTTCTTTTATCCTAGTTATTTCAGGTACCTTCAGAAACCACAGCTGGTGCAGCCCACTCTGCTCTTTGAGACCTTTGGCATTCAGCATTAGCTTGTCATGTCCTTCCTTGCCTTTCACTTTCAAGTAATGACAGCATTAATGACACAGGAGCTTAAAACATGATTTTTCAGATGTAAAGCACAAAGACAAATGTATGGGTATAGCTGTCAAATATAGTTACAGATTTATTAAGATCCATGTCATATTCAGTGGAATTATGCTAGACTAAAAAGGGCAGGAAAGCATATTCAAATAGAAAATAATTCTTAAAATCCTTTTAAACTTTCTAAAGTCATGATTTTGAAGTCAGGCTGTGATTCATTTTCAGTATTGTATTCCTCTTTCTTAAATTCATCTTTTAAAGTCTAGCCTTGCACCAACCATGCATACTCTCCTGGTATACTTTTAGAATTTGTTACTCATGCTCCTTTGGTTAAGTAATACCCTTTCTACTTCTTTTAGAGGAAGAAATAGGTTCTATTTTTCTAATTTGTTCACAGATAGTGTGTGCCATGCACCCTTTACCTGAACATAATATGACATAGCAAACAGGCAGTTTCCTTGTTCAGAAACCCAAGATTTCTTTAAAGATCCTCCTTCCAAACTGGGCTTCCTCCTGTGAAAATTTTCACAACTTAGCCTCTGTTTTTCTTTTGTTCAGAGGCAGACAAACCTGTAGGTGCAGCCAAATGGGTATTGGGTCCTACATTCTGTTCTGGCTTGCAGGAAAAATACCACACTGGATTGCCTCATTTTTCCATTCAGAGGTATTGTATGCTTGCTAGTTGTATGCTCTTGTTAGTCAGCGTGGTAATTACATGTTTGCTCATGTAGCCCAAATGAGTGATGTCCAGCATGACCACCAGATCTGAAAACCGCTGGTGAAACACGCAGGCTCTGGCAAACATAGGTTGTATCCAGCACAGACTGTATTTTAGTGAACATCTCTCCCAGCTGTTCTACCAAGTGTGGTTGGCAATAGTACTGATGGCACAGGTATGTCCATCACTGCTTTGTTGTCCAGCTCAGCCCATTGCTGCAACAGGAGCTCTGCCCTGGTGCTTCTGTGGACACCAAAGCATCCTGCACTAAACCAGCCACCTGGCAGCAAAACAGCTCCACACAACCTGTGCCTGATCAATGTCTTACGGTTTTCAATTTGTCACAAACCAGAGCAGAACAGAGATAATTCTCAGATCAAACAACAGGAAAGTAGCTGCAGTTATCTTCTCAAATAAGCAAAAAGAGATGTGAGAAAATCTGGTGCTGTGCTTTAAAACAACCATTATCCATTACACAGAGCACAGTCACGTCCTTTTCCTAATCCACTAGCACAGACAATCAGCAATGAAGATCTTAAAGCCTTCAGTTAACCTATACAAATCTAAGTAAACAATTTACCGAAAAAGAAAAACAAAAATGTTTCTTGTCTTCATTACTACATTTTATGTACCCTTTCCTTCTAGACCTCTCTTTTTCTCCTGAAAATGAAAGCTCAATTTCTGTGAGCAGGGAAGAGAAGGATTCTGTTTCCAAGTCACCTGTTCTTTTATGAGCACACCTGGGAAGCAGCTAAAAAGATTTCCCAAGAGTATGTTTGCAAATATATTTGACCCATCTGAGTAGAAAATGAATGGAAATAGTAGAAATAAAATACAAAGCAGTCTACTGAAAATAGGCAAGAATAAACACACTATTTAGATGAGCACTGTAATGAGCTATACTGGAGACACTAAAAGAAACTGCTGTGCTTAAACCGTTTGTCAATCGTAATGTTGACCAAAAGCTGTTACAAACTTAAAAGACACAGATTTTCAAATGCGAAACTAGAATGCTTTGATTTTCCAGTGCAGAAGACCAAATCTGAATTAAAACACTTGCATGCTGTGCTTAGATTCAGAAAATGATAGAAACAGTGGGTAGCTGCCTCAAAAGATACGGCATGGATTGATTACAAAACTAGTCAGCAGTCACAGGCCTCGTGTACTGGCAAATGTGATGATTTATTTCATCTTGGACGTTGTTTCTGCACTGACCCTTTGTGCTCTGGCTTGAAAGTAAAAGATGCTCAAAATCATGCTTTTAGGTTTTTTAACAGTTTGCTTTATGGCAGTGTGTTATAAGGGGGGCGTTATAAAGAGAAGGAAAATCGTTCAGATTTAAGATTCATGTATGGCACTTTATACCAATCCCCCTAACTCCTGGGTTCACAAATTAAAATAAAACTTAAATTAAACCAACCCATCACTTCAGTTGGTACTCCAAAGGCTTCCTTTGGCTCTGAGGGGATCTCAGGGAGCCCTAGCTGTTGAGCTACTCTTGAACTGACTGGGTCTGGCAGCCTGTCCACTTCTCCCCTTCACACTGCTCAGGCTTTTTCTAATACAGCCTCATGGATTTTTTGGGTTTTTTTCCCTAGAAACATGATATGCAGTATCATGCAAAATATTGTGTAGTAATAGCAATAATATTATCTGGCTTTACATTAATTTCAGGAAATAGATATTGTCATAGTTTCTTAGCCTCTTAAATCTTTCCTTGGTGTTGTTACCAATACTACTTCATAAAGTAAGCAAGAAAAAGCTGACTGGACCTCCTCTAAGTTAAAAGTATTTCAATCACATGTGCTGATCTAGGGAAAAGGACTCTGAAATTTATAGGTAAACCCACTGCATTTCTGCATTCCTATCAATACTTACATAATCTGAAAAAACCAGCTTCTTCTACTTTCTGTGCAAAGGAAATTTGGGAGCCCTCAGTTTGGTGACCTCTTTTTGGTACTCATTGTCCAGAGACTCTACCATCCTGTGCAATAGAAGACGCTAGCAACTGTTACCCAAATATATTCTCACTGCAGGAATGAAAGAAGGAACAATTCCTAAGCACAGAACTAAGCACAAAAACAACGTTTGGGGCTTTAATTCTGCCAACAGTCTTAAGTGTGTTTTAGATAGTCCAGGATCATTGCTGCGCTATATGCAGATTGCATTAATTTTGCATATCGTTCACCTGAAAGCAGCATTTAATTTCTTTTCCTGCACAGCAGGACGCTGCAGTTGCAGATCTGCATTTCCACAGGCACGGAAGAATCAGATCTCCTATCTCTGTAGCAAGCATGATGGTTCGTCTCATTTGTCACCCTCCTTTGTTTCTGAGGAGGCGGTGGCAGAAAGATTAAACCCTAACATGTGAGTGGAGTGGGTTAGAGGGTTTGCAGGCAGTGAACTCTCGGAGACCCTGTGCCCCAGGGAGAGATGCTCCATTGCCCTTCAGCCTCTCTCACCAGGTGCTTTGCCAGCCTTGCTGCCTGTGTGCTGCTGGCAGCAGGGCCAGGCAAAGCCTGGAACACTGGCAGAGGCAGGCACTGGTGAGCACAGTCTGGCAGAGCAGCAGAAGAAAGGAATGGTTGACAAGAGGATTTTTTTGCCACTGAACATTTTTAGCAGAGAAGCACCCTCTGGCACAATGGGATTCAGAGAGGTACTGAGAAACAGCAACATTTAATTAAAAAAAAAAACAAACAACAAAACAAGGCAGGCAAGCATCGTTCCTTCTTCTTACCCATTTTGCATGTAAGTCCCCAGCAGATGGAGGGCTCTCTTGTGAGTATGAAGGAAAGACATGGCAAGGAAATGAGCGTGCGGTCTGGTCGCAAGGGCCAGGGAAGGGATAGCATAAGAACTGGAAGCAAGCGAGCCAAGGGGTCAGTAGTCCCCATCATGACTGGGGTGGAGGAGCACTGTTAATGGAAATTTGTCATGCTCTGGTTACCAGGGAGGCCTCAGTCACTTTTTCCAGACTGCTCCGTGCATCTCAGGTGCATGCAGTAATGTGACATGATGGCCATGGTATCACTGTTCAGACTGCAGAGGGGCAGAACCTGTCCTTGCATGACAGATTTACTGGTGGTGAAAGGTTATAAGTGGTAAACAACAGCTAAGAGAGGGTTAATTAATCAGCAGCATTCCCACAGGTCCCTGGAGCCTGAACATTGTGTGGCTTTTCTGCTGGGGAACTCCATCACTGTCAAGTCCCTCTGTAACTTACATAAAATGAAAACAGAACAAATGGAGTTTCTCATAATTAGGTATATCATCCCTCTTAAATCATACCAGAGTCTTTTGGCCAGCGTTGCTTTTGCAATCACCAGCTGTTTCAGAGTGAAATAAGAATTACACTGTGGAGCATTAAAAAATAGGTAGGAAACTGATATAACAACATCTCAGCCAGCACTTGCATGATTGCTTAGGGTTTCACCTCCTTCCTTGCTCTCTGTGTCACCTGCATGCAGCATTACATCAGTTGTAAAATACTGCAATTTTCATCCGGCATGCTCAGTGAAAACCTGTAATGCTTAAATATGTGTTTGGAGGAGAAAATTAATATATACAGTGTTTCAGATTCATGATGGATAAGTTATCTTTTCCTGAATAGTTGAAATTAAGTCTGTAATCCTTCAGCCAGCTTCCAAAGGGTTTCCAGCAGTCTTTAAACTTGTCTAAAATTATTCTGGTACTATTTATTTTCTTCCTTCATACTACTATTTTTATAAAAGAATCTAGTCAATGCTAGGTTTTTGCTGAGTTTTTGTCAACATTTTCATAGTTACCAATTGTATTTCGATTTTTTGTTTAATAACATGATCTGGGCAGATCCAGAAAGATACTCACATCCTTAAACTGATTGATTCACCTAAACTCCCAAATCATTTTGAACACCAGCCTCAGCTTGAGATGAGTCCCCTGGGAAAGTGCCAGTTTCTTGCCATTGAGAGCTCCATGTGAATAGTTTAGGCTTAAATACCTGGCTTCTGGATGCCTAAGTCAAGGTAAACAATCCTACTCGGAGAACACAAATAATTGTTCAGCTGTCCTATAACTATCTTTTCAAATTGGGACCTTTATCTCAGATCCACCATATCAGCAAAGACCTGGGCCTGAACACAGCCTGGGGAGGGAGATTATTATGTCCTCAAAGAACTGGAGTAATTTAATCTTTCCACATTTTAACTCAAAAAACCCAGCAGTCCAATGGAAAATGTAACACACAGAGCTAAATCTGGTAGGAGCTGAAGCTTTGCTGAGTTTCTGTACTGCATGTAGTCCTGATTTAGGAAATATTTTTTATTTTTCCCTTTTTTCAATTTAGAAGGGAAGGGAAAAAAGAACAAGAAACATGCGGGGGTTTTTTAGCATTTGATATCCATCAGAGTATGTTCAAACAATAAAAATATCCTTATCTTTTGTCTCAAAGCTGTGGAGAAAGTCTGCCATAAACAGGGCTGTTGTTCAATTTTAGTTTACATTCATTTGTGCTAGTACTGAAAATGAGCAACAAGGGAGACCACAGGTGCTAAAGCAGTAAAGAACAGGATAACAAATAAAATGCTTCATTTTCAGCCTGAGGCAGGTTACAGTGTTACCTGGGAAAAACCTTTTAATAGAAGGAAATTTTGCAGTAAACTGATGGTGACATTAAGCAGAATTGATTATAATTGATTAATGTAATCTGCATATTTTGTGATTATCTGAGATATGGCTACCATGTAATGAAAATTTTGCAATACTCAAAGCCTGTGCACAAGGTTATTTCTCCTTTCATAAATCTGGGCACATAAAGGGTGTTGGAGGAGTGCTTTAAATTGCCAAGGATGATCTGGATGATAAAACTGAAGTGCAAAATGAATATTAATTTTCAGTGCAGTAAAATTAGCTGACTCTCTGAAGATTGCAGGTACTTAACCTTTTCTGGAGTACAGTTAACCTGTTTTAAACCAAATTTTTAAACTGTTTTACTCTTGCAATTTTGTGTTTGTTTGGTCTGTTGGTGATAGTCTGCTCTGGTTTGGATGCCTTACGAGTGCTCATGGGAGATGGGAAGTCCTGGGTAGAGGAGCAGCATGTTGTGAGGTTTTATGGGGAATGTCCTGGCTGCACTTAGGCACTGACATCTTGGCCTGGCCAGCTGAGTACCAGTGACCTCTTCAGCCAACAGTAAGCTCCTCTGAAGTGAATATATACCTGGTGTTTTCTTTGGGACACTACATAGAACAGCATGAATATCTGAATGTTGAACTTCCCAGAGGAAAGCCCTTGCCATCCTTAGGGCCATGTTCTTTGTGATACTAGAATTTATGTGTACCTTCCCAAAGGAGTCAGTCTGCCTTCCAGTGAGAATATATCTTTGTTTTTTCTTAGGCAGGTAATATATTCTAAAAATTGGCAGTGTGGCACACTGGATTTTCTTTTTGAGTCATAGACTAAGTTAGCCCAGCCAAAAGCTACCATCATCCCCCCCCAGTCAAGTTATCTCAAGATAAACAAGCTTGACAGAATTCATTTTGACTTCCTTTATTTTTCCTTTATGAGTGGTAGCTTCTTAAATTACTCTCTAATGATACAGAGTTCAGGTCAGGTCCTGTCTACACAGCTAAGGAGCTGCTATTACCCAAATTGTACTGGTCTGAGTATTTTGCACATTCCGTGAAATTAAGCCTTCTAGTAAATTGCTGTTAGAATTGCTATAATCACTACTCGTTAAAAAAAAATCAGGTTTTTCAGTCAAACTCGTTTACAGCCTGTAATGGACTAATGTCCTTACAGATTTCCATTATGAGAAGATCAGAAAATGTGTTCTTCCATCTTTACAGAGCAAATCCCCATCATAGCTGAGGTGACAGAGTCTTTTCGCAAGCTATTTTATTTGTATTCAGTAAATCTGTTAGACTTAAAAGTCATGATAGGTCCCCAGCACAGGAGGGTCATCAGCCTGTTGGAGCGAGTCCAGAGGAGGGCCACAAAGATGATCAGAGTGATGGAACACCTCTCCTGTGAGGAAAGACTGAGAGAACAATGTTTGTTCATCCTGGAAAAGAAACAGCTGAGTGTGTCTTTCTTTTGTGGCCTTTCAGTATCTGAAGGGAGCCTACAAGAAAGACTTCTTACAAGACCATGTAGTGACAGGATAATGGGGAATGGATCCAAATTGGAAGTAGATTTAGATTAGCTATTAGGAAAACATTCTTTATTTTGAGGCAATGGAACAGGCTGCGCAGAGAAAGTGGTGGCTGCCCCTCTGGAAGTGTTTCAAGTCAAGGTTGGATGGGGTTCTGAGAAACCTGGGCTAACAGAAGGTTTCCCTGCCCATGCATTTGGAACCAGGTGATCTCTAAGGTCCCTTCCAACCCAGGCTATTCTATGATTCATTCTATGATTGGATAATATATGTAATATTGCTGTATCGTACTCATCTGTTAACTATTTCTGACACTTTTATGAGAAATCACCCAATAACTTGAAATCTCATTAGTATTTATTTGTCTAAATGAATACAGTGTGAATACTTAGATTTTCTAGATAGTAGAGGGACAAGTAATTTTGACATTGAAAAGTGTATTTGTTTTGTCATCATGCAAAACCTAATTTAACAAGAAAAGAAAAAGTGAAACCTGCAAAATCATGTGTGACTATCATATGTGAGAGGGAATGTGTCATTCGCAAGCGATTAACATTCCAATTCAGAAAAAAGACATGTTTGTTCAAAACAGTGACACACTGGTTGATTCTTCAGATATTTGATTTATCTGTTATTTGAAATACTTTTTCAGAAGATTGTGTTTTTTTAAGTCAGTTCAGGTATTGAAACATTTTCATCTGCGTAAATGCCATCAGGAAAACAGTGTTTGTCAATTATTTATGAACTTCCTTTTCCTCCTCCATTCCCCTGAGTTCAGTTTGTCTCTGCCATTGTGGCTTTCCTCCACTGATGTGGTTTCCACATCACTGCATCAGAATCAAAGGGATATAAGAAAATAGTGGTGTCTTCTAAATTTGTGGTAGGATACTCGAATCCATTTACTGCTTTTGTTTGCAATGTTGTGGTTAATCAAAGGGCAGCCTTTAGGAAATTATTATTGACAATCAGCCAGGAAAATGAACTATATAATACAGTTTATCAGAGAGGTCTTTGAACAGCTGAAAGCCAAACGATCCCTGTTACTCTGCCTGGGCCAATACAGCACACAGTGAGAAGTCCCTTCCTTTATATCAACTATTTAGGGAAGGACCTTTCCTCTCATAGGTTCCATTACATTTCAGGGTGCAAATTGTGAAGATGGAAACCTGCTTAATGGTGGTGACTCACTAGAAAAAGCAATGCGGAGTTAAATGTGATCATGAGTTTGAGCTTTTAAACCTTGTGCTTGCAGGTTGGCCTTGAAAGTGTTGGTCAAAGACACAACAAGATTATCCTTCAAAAAGTCTTGCTGCATGGAAGGTGTAGGGGAGGCTGCCAGCCACAGGAGATGAGGTGAGGAGGTGAAGGCAGCAGGCAGTTCTCCACACATCTTGCAGCAGGCATTATTCCTGAATTTGCAGCTGAAAGTGGCTGTAAATCGCTCTCCTCTGCACTCTCTCAGCTCTGATTGTAATGAGCAATCAAAATGGCTCAAGTGTTGCCTTGCTTTCCAGATTAAGCACCTGTAATATTACTTTGAGCTCATTTGAATGCTAATTAGTTACAGGATCTGTAACATCAGAAGTGAGTTCCATATTTGACATCTAACTGCCTTAAGCATACACATCTATGTAATAGGTGATAAAAGACACACCTAACACATCAGCAAGCAATTGCAAATGTCACAAGACTGCAACATATTAGATCTGCATGGGTTTTTTCTGCGTGTATGCAACACACCATGTTCACACAACTCCTGCAAAAGGTTGAAAAGTTTGGGTAAGGACCTAAGAACTAGTGAAAATTGAGAAGCTTTCCAATAATTAGTTCTTTAAGGACATTCTGAACTGCATGAACGTCAAGGTTGCCAAGACTTTGGTATTTAGCCTCTCATATGAAAACACTTCCATATTCGTAATCATCCTTTTCATTTTGATCTGGTTTGTTTCTGTTTTGTTTCTATACTGTTTTTAATTGTGGCACCAAAACAGTCTAGCACAGCTTTTGCAGTTTCATTTGTTTTCCTTTCATAAAAATTACCTAATAGACAATGTCATTTTAATGGATAATGGACACTGAACAAGTTCTTTCTGTAGATCTTAAAGTAGTGCCTTAAAGATCTTTCTCCTGAAATAACATTATCTAGAGTATGTGCACACAGATAGAGCTGGTCTTTATCACTGCAGAATTTTTATTACTGTTCAGCTCATTTTCTGGATCACTTATGAATAGTTTAACGGAACACGTCCCCAAATGGTTCTTGTGGGACTCATCTAGCAACTTCTCTAAAATGAACACCTTTTTGCTAACTTTTGTAATGTGTAACTTGATGAGCTCTCCAACTGGTACCTCATTAAGTAAAGGGCAGCAGCGCCGCTTTTGTGTTCAATAGGAGTGTATTTGGAACATCTCTTACTTCCTTGCCATCTTACTTACCTTATTGCTACTTTTTGAATCCCAGAGAAGGTTAAGCCTGAACTAACGATCAGATCTCCTTCATCCTTGTTTGGGATTGCTGTCCAGGCACTTCAGTCTGAGGAGTATTACTGTGGACAGCTGTGGCATCTATAGATTTCAGGGAAAGGAAGCAAATGGACAGGAAATCAGATGACCACGATCTGCTGTTGAGGGTCAGAATCATAGGTGTTTAAGTTCTTTTTGCAGCTGTAAGGTGAGTAAGTTACACAGTTAGATTTGGAAAGGCTTGGAAGTCTCTCTTTGTAGGCACCTCCATTAGCAATTAGGTGTTGAAGCAATACCCTCGTGCATCTGTGGATTTATTCTCTAGGATGGTATTTGAGGAAGCATCCTTCATTAAATGGGTGGTTAAGCAAGTATTTACCTTCAAGTGTATGCTTGGAGCCTTCATCATGAAATTGGCTTTAAATATACAAATGAATGAATTGCCAAGGAGAAGCTTCACGTTCCTTTGTAGTCAAAGGTGAGTGCACATATTAGACCTCCTCTGATCGGCTCTTTCAAAATACAAGTTTTTCATTCTGCCTATGAATAAAATGGTTTATGGGTGGACTTAGGCAGAATTTTCTCTATAGTCTCTATATAATAGAAATATTCTTTCTGCTGTGTCCTTCAGGTCACCAAAACCAAAGTCTTTAAAGTACTTGACTATTACATGACTGGAGTTTACTTATACTTCAGTTCAACAGTATCTTGCAAAATAATTCATTCAGAATCTGGAGAACTGCAAAACATTTCTTTTCATACAAGTCCCTATACTTAGAAATAGAATATCCTTTGTGAATCTTGTGATACAAGTATTCTGGTTTTCGTTTGGACAAAAAACTGTGTTCTTGTAGGACTGAAATAATAATAATAATCCTTAATGACAGAGAAGGAATAAAAAGAGGATAAAGATATTTAAGTTTTCTTTTGTTTGCATATTCTAAAGTTAAAATATTGGGGTTTATTTAACACAGCTTTTGAGAACACTTTATACTTCACAGATATCAAGATGAATGTTTCCTGAATAGTAAGAATTGTTGATAAATAATTTGTGGTCAGTTTATGGAATTCTTAGCATTAATACAGTTAACCTTCTTTTCAGGATAAGTGATAATTTGTCATCAGCCAGCTTGTTGAATTACCTAAAACATTAGTGGAGCTTTCTACTATCTATAACATTTATATCACTTTAAGGTTCACCTTCTCTGCTTCTAAATAAAGGGATTAAAATTTATAAAACTAAGATAACTTGGCTCCAAACATGGTGAAATAAATTGAGCTAGAATGATATAGTAGAACTAGTAAAATGATTTCCAGAAAGTAAGAGTGATAGCAGAGGAAAAGAAAGTATGTTTTCCTCCAACCAGTGTAAACGAAGTTATTTCCCCTTTGCTGAAAGGATCTGTTTCTCTTGTGACACAGGCTTGTTGGTTTATTTTTGACACAGTAAGCTCTTAAAGTTCTTACAGTGCCATCAGCCAGTATAATACCTCTCTGCAATTCATTTTTTCAAATCACTAAATAACTGTATTTATCCTTTTGAGTGCATTGTTTTGGCACTGACTGTCAGCAGCCTGGTGTAGTTGAGCAAAACCCTGTATCACAGTGAGGAGCCCTTCCTAAAGGAGTGGTTTGGGAATACAGTATGTGCTCATTAGTGGCAATCCCTTTGTGCAGCAGTAGTTGTAGGCATCACAGCAGAGCCCAGGTGGTTGTGTTTATACCCTGGGATAGTCACATGTATAATCTAGTGTTGGTTGAACTAGGAAGTGCATTGAAATCAGCAGGCCTCATTCAGATGAAGGATTTGGGTTGAAAATTAGACATTAGTAGCTTAAAAAAAAAATCTCAACATCCCAAGAGTGTTTTTCAGACCTGGTCAGGAAAGGCAATTAGTTACTTACATTGCCTTTCTACTGACAATGGTAGCCCCATGTCTCAGTAAATATGGCGTTGCCATCACTTGCAGGCTGCAGGCTTTGTGCTAAAGCTGGGACTTGCCAGCCTTCCCTGGGCTCCCTCTGAGCTTGCTGACTTCTGGCAGCAGTTGCCTAATGGCTGATTGATTCTTACCTATGTTGCTTTACCTTTTGTCTAGGTTTGTACTACATCTTTAATTAATGGATAGCGATAATGACTGGAGGATGCTGCTAAGGTCCTAGAATAGAACTGTGGCACAGGAGAATACAGGGGTGGGATGGAAGTGGAGGCCTTGAAAACAGGCATGGGGTGATAAGGAAGGCTCCAGGGCTGTAAACAGGACCTTGGCATCAGGATCAGTTACAGGTCATGAAAGGAGTGAAACCTGGGGATCTGAGAAAAAAATCACTTCATGAGTAACAAAGAGAGCGAAGAAAACATACACAGCACATGTAGTACTTATCATAACTAGTAAATTTGGATGAGGAATGGAGTTGCTAAACAGTGGAGGAAGAACAATGTCTATAACTTGTTTACAAAACTAAAAGTTACTGCAAGTGCTTTATGGAGAGAAGAGGAAGAGGTTACTGTTACTGATATTATACGTCCTGCAGCAGAGTCCTCAGGGTACTGCAGCTCACATGAACATCACCCCACCAACTGAAGCTTTAACCTTGGGACCCCCAGGACAGTGGAAAGGTAAGCATAACACCAGGGAAAGGATCAGGCACTACAAAGTTTGTGTATGTTACCCACATGCAATTAGAACTGCAATTGTTAGTATGGAACAAGACTACTAGTAATTCTTTGATTCACTCTTAAAAGATAGATTTTTGCACATAGTAAAGGTGTAACATCTTGTTGGGAGTTCAAACAACCCACACTGTACCTTGGTTGCAACAAATTGCTAATTAGCTTCTCAAGAATATAAGCATGACGTTTCCTACTCTAATTAATTAAGGAAAAATCTTCTTCCTGAATGTGAAAGCACCCGGACTGCAATGGTCCCTAGCTATGATCATAAGTTTTAAGATGAACATAGTCCTACAAAGCATCTTTAAATATTGTAATTGTGCATTTCTTGAAGATCTTTAATTTCTTACATTGGCTTTGCAAACCTGCTTTGACTTTGACTTGTTTAGTTCTAGCAGCAATTGTCCAATGCCTGGATGGTTCTTAGCTGTGCTGTTTTAGCTTCTGCTTAGATTTGTACAAGTGTAGAAACATTTGTAGGTTTGTGAACTCTATCCCTGCTCTTAGTTTTCTGGCAAGGAATTTATGCATAGAGTTGATGGTCACACTGGTCACCAGGTGTTGCCTCATTTTTGGCACATACCACTTTAATATGTTAACCTTTCTCCTAAATATTTGTTTTTCCATAAAACTTAATTTTTTTCTTCATTTAACCTTCACCCCTGGTTTTAGGGTTCTTTCAATAGTAATTCAGTGTTTTTGTTATCATGACATTCTTCTGCTGATTTGTCTTTGTTTTCTTTTTCACCTATCTAAACAAAAATATGATCTAGGTAGGGCTTAGTACCTCTTAGCCACTAAGATGTTGTCATATTTCATTATGAGCAGCATCAGGAAACAAAGTACCCTTGAGTTGAAGGGCCTGTTTGCCCAAGGCAGTACTGAATTTACACAATTACAATGCTCTGCTTCATTTCACCAAAGTAACTATGAAAATGTTAACGATGCATCAAATATAGAAAAATAATTGTTGTCACCTGTATCTTCAATGATTTCCTCTCTCGTAAGCAATGTTCTTTCTGCATGCCTGTATTTCATTATGGGGTCTCTGTGGCTGACTGCAGGTGTTGTACGCCCACCACTCTCTGCTCTGCTGTGTGAGCTCTCCTCATGTACTTACCATCTCCATCTCTATTCTTTTTCCTGGAGTGGGAATAACTGGTCTAAAAACAAGAGGCAAGGAACAGCTAAGGTCTTTCAGCATCAATCTGCTGCGTACCATTCCAATGCTTCATCCATTATCAGTTTTCCTCTCTTTAGTTCTCTGTTTCTTCACTGATGGGACCTAGGACCTGAAAGTTTTTTAACTCCAAACCAGTACAACCAAGAAATTATACCTATCCTGATTTCTCTGTTATCATATAGTTCACTGTTACTTTTACTACAGTGTGGCAGACAACATCTTGATTTTTTCATTTATGTCCAGATTAAAAATGAATAGGCTTGCATTTGTCAAACTGCGTGCTCATTAATTTTATTCTGTAGTATTGCCCATTGATCTTATGAATAATGCCTGTGTAGCAGCAGCGCTGTGATTATCGTCTTTGTTTAGTCTCTGCACTATGCTTTTCTTTGCAAATTCTTGCAAGGTATGAAATCTGCTGCAATTCTCACATTCTTCAATATTGTTATTCAAGTACACTTTGTTTCTTTTCATAGATGTTTTTGTTACATTATAGGAAGATCTTTGTATTGCATTGATGAAATTTATCTCTGAGATCTGCACAATTCCTGCTGCAGGTTTCTTTTCTAGTATTCTTTGATATCTTGTTATTTTATTGTTATGAGAACACTTTTTATTCATCAGTCTGGACAGTGTAACTTTGTTTGCCAAGCAAACTCCATTTCTTCTTTCAGCTTTAATCCAGTATTTTATTCAAATATTTTGGCCAGGATTCTAGACAGAAAGTAGTTCTCTGTCAACACTCATCTTTTTAAAAGGGTAAGGCTGCTTTCACATCACAGATATTTCATCATTTTTTCTTGGTCTTTATGTTCTTGCCATTCACATGCTTCATTTTTGCAGAGGTTGATACTCCTGAGATTTCTGCTATAGAGTTTTATAATTTGTTTTCTCTGCTTTGGTCAACTGGAAATTATAAAACACAACAGATGTTTCGAAATACCTGTTATCTTTTATGAGGGAGGGGGTTATGGAGCCACACATCAGGTGGAGGGTGGATGGACTTCAGCACCATGTGTCAGACGTGCTGTATGGCAGCAAATAAGGATGAAGGAAGCCTGAAGCACATGGAACAAAGGGAGCTGGGTTCTGTCAGTCTTTAAAAATAAAGGGAATTGGCATTCAGAAGGGAGTGAAAGAGGATCAGGACAAGAGGACATTTGTCTCTGGAAGGTGATGTGCTCAACCCACACTGAAGTTAAACTTCAGCATCATGAACTAAATAAGAACCATACTATTAATCTGAGTCAGTACTGAGAGAGATTGCCATTACTGACCAAGAAGCCCAGGAAATCTATTCCATTCATTTTTTAAATCAGAACTGATTACGTCTCAAGTTTTGTTGTTTTTGTACCATAAGATCCAGTGCCTGAGACTTAACTGCATTTAGATTGTTTTAGGGTAGTTCTTCTCTGCAGTCTTTCAGTGCACATCACCTTTCACTGTGATACAGTTCATGTCATGAGTAGGCTTAAGTAGTTACACTTTCTGTACTCAGGCTGTGGGAAAAGAGCTTGGCTGCTGGGTAGACCCTGGCCAAGGCTGTGCAAGCTGAACAGAGTGCAGAAAACTGCTGGACATGATGAGGGGAATCATAGAACATAAAAAGCCATGAGAATCTGACAAAAGTAACAGACAGCACCATGGAGAAATACCTGGACCTTGCAGGCACTTAAGGCAAAATTATATGAGAAGCAGCCAAAGTCTGCAGGTAATTGCACTGGTGCATTAGAGACCATCAGGGCCTTGCAAGGCCATCAGCATCCAGATAACCTTATAGAGAACATCATACAGAATAGTTTTATGATGATCTCACCTATTCTGCCTTAATGTACCAGGTGCTGGAAAGTCTCAGTACCCATCTCAGTCCTTGCCAGCGCTACGTGGGGTATTTATTCGTTAGTATTTTAGTTTGACTCAGAAGCAGTTTAGAGGAGAGTCTCCTGATAATTCCCAATTCCCATTACTTACAGTGAAATTAAACCAAACCTGGACTCCAGGAAGGGTCCTTGGCTTCTAATGGGCACTTAGTTTGTGCAACAGGGCTGCAACTAGCAGGAAGCAAAACCCACCACAGTGCTAAAGAAGGGGCAGTACTTTCATCCTAAATAGAAGTAGCGTGAATTTCAGGTACACAACACTGAACATTTTGTTGTACCTTTGGGTTATGCTGCTTGCTGTTGAAGATTTACAAAGGTGTTGTCCAACTTAACATGCTCCTGGGAGAGCCCATTCATCAGTGCTGCGCTTAGGAAGCTGTATCAGCTGCCAGTAGGTACAGCCTTCCATATCGAGGAGCATCTCCCCAGCAGTGTGGGTTACATCTGTTGTTGTGCTTGTTAGGTGTCTGACACCTGACATACAATTAAATGTTAGGCTACGTTCAGTCCCAAAACAGTCACGTACACTGGCTTTGGGAAGCAAAGCTTGGTACAGTGCTGACATGGTCAGCGAGTTCTTATCTTCCATAGTTTTGTGTACGTGAGTTAAGTTTCTTTGTATTCACATACATACTTGCAATAAAAGAAGCATTATTCTGACATTTTACCCTGTTGTGGGAAGAGGTACTGTGGGAAAACTCACTATTTAACCCCATGTGTTCCACAGGAAGAAACCTCATTAGATATCCTCATAAAGAAATGTTGAGGATCTCACGACACCAGCGTGCTGTTTCTAAAGGAGTGGCAAGTGGTGACAGGTAGCATGTGCTGAACCCAGGAGGCAGGTTATAAAATGATGTGTTTTAAGAATTCCTGGGCTTGTTGAGGGAATAAAAGAGAAACAGAATTACCTTTGTTACCACTGTAGAAGTGAATACCTAACTTTCTGTAAGACAGGGCTGTGTTATAAAGTCACGTTACTGATGTCTCATAAGAGTAATGAGGGTTTTTTATTACGTCTACATTTGAAAAAAAAGAACCAATATGTAATTTTTATGAAGTTTGTAGGTAGTCTTCTCCTGAAATACAGATTTTGGGGCTTTCTGGTGTTTCATTGCTTTTTCCAGAATCTTAAAAAAGCAATATGAAAGAAAATTCCAGCAATTTCTAGGACGTTACTTTATAACTTTATAACTATTTAAATTTAATTCTGTTGAAATACTTCATGTCAAATTCAGCAATCAAATGCGTGGAGGTTTTTTCCCATAAAACCAAAAAGTACTGTAACATCTTGTGATGTACTATGCTGTGGTTCTTATGGACATTTCAGTGAGATTTCAATGATAAACTAAAATGCCAAAGATACTTCAACTGTAAAAATAAAGATGTTCTGCCATCTGTGCTGCTTATCTTAATTTTTAAGTTTTAGTTGAAAACAATTATGTCAAATTTCAACTTTTAAAAATAAAATCATAGATCACATTTATTTGGTATGATTTTATTGACATCTGTAAAATATTGACTTAGTATGGAGTCAGGTCCTGAGCTCTGGAGCTAAAGTGTGTAACCTTTGTGTATTCTGTGAAAAATTAGAACATCCTTGGGACTGAGTCTTCTACTGTGGATAAAAAGAACTTGTATGGCTACTGTTAGAAGCACAGCTTCATGCAAATATTTTTGATGTCAAGCAATGATGTAAATTAGTCAAGGCTAAAATACATGAAGTTAATGCAGAATTAAATAGGCTAAGTCAGTAAGAATTGTAATCAGTTGTTAAAGTTTTTCTACCTTAACTAAATGTTTATAAACTATTCTTTTAGTCTATACTAAAAAGCTGTAACTTCACCAATGTCAAGTAAATCAGTTTACTTCTTTTTCTGTGATTATGCTTTTATATATATATATACACACACATACACATACACATACGTATTTTCTTCTAAATTACATTTCTCAAAATAGTTTTGAACACTGAGATTTCAACTCATCATATCTTTCGCATTACTTACAGCTATCTTGTGTAGTAATGGCATAGATTTTTCATTATGTTTTCGTAGCCAGTGCCATTAACGTGATCACTGTTTTACATCTTTGCTTTTTATGCAGGGGTTACTACTATTAATGTGTATTACAATTTACATTTGCTATCTCAAAGCTTTGTGTTAGAAAATGGGTTGACATTTCTGAATATTACTCCATCACAAAGTAGGATTATTAGGCTTATTTTACAGAAGGACCCAAAGATGGTTGAAATGAATCTAGGTGAGGTGATTTACCGTCTTAACTGGTATATACCAGATTTTATAGGTATCCTGTACCAGACCTGGGACTGAAACTCAAATACTGAGTACTGAGCGCAGCTCTGGAGTTCCCACATGAGAAGCACATGGACCTGTTGGAGCAAATCCAGAGGAGGACCACAAAGATGATCAGTACTGGTGCCCTGGGCCATGCAGGGAGTTTGGGTTATTCAGCCTGCAGAAGTGAAGGCTCAAGAGAAACTTATGGCAGCCTTCCAGTACCTAAAGGAGGCTACAAGAAAGCCAGAGAGAGACTTTTTACAAGGACATATAGTGATGGGACAAGGAATGATGGCTTTAAAGTTAAAGAGAGTAAGTTTAGGATAGATATTAGGAAAAGGTTCTTCACTATTAGGATAGTGAGACACTGGAACAGATTGCTGAGAAAAGTTGTGCTCCATTCCTGAAAGTATTCAAGGCCAGGTTGGATGGGACCCTGAGCGACCTGGTATAGTGGAAGGTGTCCGTGTCCATGGCAGAGGAGCTGGAACCAGCTGGTCTGTGTCTCAGATAGAAGTAGGGCACATTGTCCTTTGGTGAGACTAAAATGTGCGGGCTGCAGAAATTCATTAAAGAACCTAAAAACATTATTAAACAATGGCATTTTTAAAGTATTCCAAAATGGTTAAATGGATCTTTATTTTATGTTTTTTGTTAGGAGCTAAGATTCAGGCAGATGAATGCAGTTTTTCCATTATGAATTTAATATGTCACTACTTACTTCCAGAGTAGTTAGCAGTTTTTCATTGTGCTGATTAAAATCTGTTTTAGATGATAATTATGCTGGTTTTATCATTCAAACACTCAAAATTGATTTTTAAATCTTTAAGTGGCTTGTACTAAACTTCCATTTCTCAAAGGGTTTAAAAGACTGCTCATATTATGTCCTTCTGTCATGTTCTCTATAAATGCCAAATCACTGCAAAATTAGTAGCTTTCCAGATCTAAAACCCAAACCCACCCTTTTTTCACAGGAGGAAGAACTAAGGAAAAGTGGAGAAGCCAAATACGCACACTTGAGTGATGAACTTCATGTATTAATTGAAGTGTTTGCTCCACCTGGAGAAGCATATTCTCGTATGAGTCATGCCTTGGAAGAAATAAAAAAATTCCTGGTTCCTGTAAGTGACTTGTAACATTTTTATGTGACGGGTTATGGTTTTGTTGCATTGAATTTGTGCCTTCTTTAGGCACCTTTAGATCAAGAAAAAAAAAATCAAGTTCGTTGCACTTTCATCTTTCATTCTTTCATCTCAGACTGATGCCAAACAGGCCATTAATTGTCACAGTAGATGCCCCGATAGATTTTGTGGATGTTTTATTATTTCCATTTGTCAAAGTTTTTTGCTTTCCTTTCTTGGTTTCTGGAGAGAATAGTGGATTACTTTTTTTTTTCCTGTTGGTCGACATTAGTCATTAGTATAAGAGCATGCTTTCAGGATTTTTGAGCAGTTAAGTCTGTAAAAACATTTTAATACATGTAACAATTATCTAAATATCTTGCTAATGGAGATAATGAATTTCTTGTGGAGCAAACAGCCTGAGCAAAACATTCCTGAGACACTTTTTTCAGACAGCTTATGACTCAGACTACAGTTTAGCAATGCTCCACCAGCTTGGAGAGTGCAGAAATATACTCTAAAGCTGGGAACCTTTTCAATTTGATTTATACTAAATACGTAACTTTCTGAAATATTTGCCTTCTTGTCTATTGATTTTCCTCAAATTCCCTGAAATTTATTTTTTTCCACATTTATACAGTTGCACTGTGATATTTTCATACTTAAGTTTGTCCTAGAATTGAAGCATATGCATACTAGATATTAAGTAAAGTGCTCCTAGAATTACGTGAGTTGTCATCTGAGGTCAGTCCTGAGAGTTCTTAGCATTCTAAAAATGTCCAGAACTTAAAAAGAGTATGATGACAGCTTGTTTCTACTTGAGATTAAAAAATGAAATGTGGTAACTGTTCATGTGTTGTGTTAATAACTGAAGGATTCAGTGAGTGCCTTTTTGTTATGAGTAATATGAAGCCAAGCTAAGAGATGTTCACGTGAAGCATATGCATATTTGCATGGCAGAATGTTGATGCTTAATTTGGTGTAGTCTTCTTGGTCGGGGAAGAGAATACATTACAAGTAAGATATTGAAGCAGAGTATTTAAAATGTTCCAGTTTTTTAAACTAAATGAACTCTTTTAAGCATACAAACATAGTAACTTAAGATGGTTAAAAATATGCATCTGGATATTTGTTTTAAATAAAAATGTTTGTTGGCACTGAATGACCAGAAAAGAGATGCATTTTAAACAAGTGAAATCTGTCTTCCTGATTCTCCCTTTTCATCCCCTTATGCTTCCAGTTTGGGAACACTGGTAATAAAGTACTATTTAAAATTCTTTGAAATAACTGTGAGACAAGAAAGCATTTTTTTGTGGTTTCTGACCTTATGTTGAACATACAATATGAGGGACAAATTAGGTCAATATTGTAATGTGGCAGGACACCATGGACATTTTGGCTGCAAGTTACTGGTGAAGATCTTCCAAGCTATTACAGTGAAAGAAAATTTATCATTAAGTAACATGTTCCTGCTGGAGTGTTAAAGCTAAAAATGGTAACAGGGCCAGTTATAAAATTTGCCAGTCTTTGTCCTTTGGATAACCCTATTTCCAGTTGTTTGTGACTTGGCCAAACTTTAATTTATTTCTCTTGCATCTTCCTGTTCAAAGTTATTTTTTTATGTCCTTTTCATTCTGGAAGAGAGCTCTTACATTCTGGCATGATGCAATCATGATGCCACCTGTTCCTCTGCCACCTGGATTTGTAACATTTGTTATGTATTCTGTCCAGTCTGAGAAATTCTGTCCTGGGTGAATAAGGGAGAGAGAACAATGGCTGTTGAGTAGTATTAAAATTTGTTAGAAATATTTAGCATCTGTGCAAGTATCTATTTTGTGTGACATATTATTTATTTTTAAGGATTATATGTGTTTTCTATCATAAGTCTAAGAGCTACACTGGAGGAAACATAAACACAGGTTCTTTGTTATGAGATTTTGAACATGGTTGGCAGTATAAATAATAGACACTGTCAGAGAAGGCCACCAAATTTGTTGGACACAATTTGCCCTTAGTGAAGACGTGTTAGCTGTCACCATTCACCTCCCTATTTTCCATGTGCAAATTTCCAGGAGGATCTGCTCCATGGTCTTGTTGGGACCTGAGGTGAGACTGAGAGACCTTTAGTTCCCTGTGTCTTCCTTATTTCTCTTTTTAAAAGTGAGGATTCTGTTTCACCTTTTCTGGTTGGTGGGAACTTCAGTGGCTGCCGTGACTTCTCAGATACGATGGATGGTGGCTTAGCCACTTCCTTAGACAGTTCCCTCAGAACGAG
This sequence comes from Sakesphorus luctuosus, assembly GCA_013396695.1. Taxonomy (NCBI): domain Eukaryota; kingdom Metazoa; phylum Chordata; class Aves; order Passeriformes; family Thamnophilidae; genus Sakesphorus; species Sakesphorus luctuosus. The sequence continues at coordinate 294,807 of VWZD01005134.1, read as the reverse complement.
CTGATGCATCTCATCAGGTCCCATGGACTTGGGCACCTTCAGGTTCCTTAGATGTTCTCTAACCTGATCTTCTCCTACAGCTGGTGATTCTTCATTTGCCCAGTCCCACCTTTGCCTGCCCTCTGCGCCCTGGGCAGTGTGACTGGAGCACCTGTCAGAGAAGGGCAAGCCAAAGATACTGTGAATTACCTCAGCCTTCTTCATGTCCAGGGTAATCAGGTCTCCTGTTTGCTTCAGGAGAGGGCCCACATTTCCCCTAGTCTTTCCTTTATCACTGATTTACTTTTCCTGTTGCCCTTGACATCCCTGTCCAGTTTAATTTATGTCAGGGTTTCAGCTTTCCCTAACCTGATCCCTGGCTGCTTGGACAATCATTCTGTATTCCTCCCAGGCTACCTGTTCTTTTTGACCACTCTCTATTGGCTTCTTTTTTTANTGGGCAGTGTGACTGGAGCACTTGTCAGAGAAGGGCAAACCAAAGATACTGTGAATTACCTCAGCCTTCTTCATGTCCAGGGTAATCAGGTCTCCTGTTTTCTGTATTCCAGGGCCCACATTTTCCCTAGTCTTTCCTTTATCACTGATTTACTTTTCCTGTTGCCCTTGACATCCCTGTCCAGTTTAATTTATGTCAGGGTTTCAGCTTTCCCTAACCTGATCCCTGGCTGCTTGGACAATCATTCTGTATTCCTCCCAGGCTACCTGTTCTTTTTGACCACTCTCTATTGGCTTCTTTTTTTATGCTTGAGTTTGTCCAGGAGCTCCTTGTTCATGCATATGAGCTTCCTGTATTTTTGCCAGACTTTTCCTCTTCATTGTGATACATCACTCCTGAGCGTGGAGGAGGCGATCCTTGAACATTAACAGCTTTCTTGTGGCACTCTTCCCTCCAGGGAATCATAATCAGACCAAACAAGTAACAGTTGTACTTTATGACATGTTTGTTAGTTTTATCCCCTCTGCTTCATTTCAGATTTACAGAGCAGTTATTTATTAACTGGCTGGTTGCAACATGTTCCAAGGGGTTTGCACTCAGAAAGATTGCACTAGATAATTTCCTTTTTGTTCCCTATTTACAGCATCTCTTGAATTTGTTTTATGATGTTTTGTTGTGTATAAGACCTAATTTATTGCAGCAATGAATATTGGAATTGCGTGACAGAGATGAAAACAGTAGAATGTAACAGTTTCTTTATACCAAATCAAGGATGTAATAAACTATTCAAATGAGTTTTCACATTGGTTATGAATTTTGTGACTTTACATGAAATATTGCCCTCAGAAATTACGCTGTGTCAGTAAAATGGAATAATGTTTTTATACCTTACCAATAAGTTTTAATGAGACTAAATTTTAAAGTAAGTGCCTAGAAAATATAATAAGAGAAAGAGAAAAATACAGAATAGGACTAAGGAAAAAATACAATTGAACACTTATTAACTGAAGCAAAGTTTTAATGAACAACTACTTTTGATTTAAATGTGATCACTTAATTTTCACCTTTGTCCTTAACCAAGAATAGGTTTCAGAATTTTTACAATTGAAGATTTTCCTTCCACGTGAGAGTTAGAAACTAAGTACTGGTATTTACACTGGCTGTTCCACAAGTTAACCCATTCCAAAGCTGTAGGCAGCTCTGTCTCAGGTGGTGCTTTGGGATCCCTCCAGCTGGTGTTTCAGTGCCCAACTGAACCCGTGTCTGCAGTACTCAGTAGTTCACCAGCCGATGCACTTCCAAAGCCAAGCTGCTTCATCTGCTGTCTGCTGCTTCCATATTGCAAATGGCCTGAGGACTGCACTGGAGCTGCCATTGGGTGTTGCCAACTGGTTGCTAAGATGTATTTTGTAACTGATTTTGGTAGTTCTTTGGCATTTTTTTATGCAAAACTTTGGCTTTGGGAGGGGTGATATCCAATCACTAGCCAGATACTGTGTTCCATTTTGTTTTGATGTTTACTTCCAGAATGAAAATTTGAATATAATTGAAATAAGATAGATCAGAAGACCCACGATTAAGTGAATATGGTTAATCCTGGAGTTTTGAAACACAGCTACCTGCTTTGTTATTTTTCTATCAGCCTAGTAAAAATGAAAACAAAGACATGCTCCTCCAAGTCAAGGTTTGACATTAAAGATTAACATTTGGAACTGATGTTAACATAAATTATCCTGTATTAGGTATGTGGAAAGTACAAACAGTAGGAAGCCTTAGGAGGAGAATACCTGTTTTGCAGATTCACCTTTGTAGACAACACAGACCCAATAAAATGCATAGGTATCTGACTGCCAAGTGGCTCTGACCCCAAACTTCCAAGGACCTGGATCTGAGTGAGGACCTAAGGCTGATGTTAGATCTCAGTGCCTCAGAATGGGATGCAGGATTAAAAAACTAAAAGGGGAGACTGGGAGCTTTTCAAGATTTAAAATGTGCTGATTTTAAAAGGTTCATAGCTATTAAATGCAGTAATATCTTTCCACTATTAATGAACACTGAAATTCTACATCACTCTTACTATATATGATTATATCATTTTGATTTACATCCAAACATGCAAATATATTTTCTGAACAAGCTCTTATTTCCATATAGTAAGGGACTATACTGTCTGTAGGACTTCAGTGCTTTCTAACACATGCACAACCTTTTTCTGATTCCCATTTTGATCCCTGTAAGCAAGGCATTTTTATTTGACATGGTTAGCATCCCTTGGGAGAATGAGGGAAGCAGATACTGATCATTCATTTTATGTGTGAGTGCTCTGTAATAAGGATCTATTATGTAGAGGGCAGGTTGCAGCTGTGGTGACATGACCACTTTAAAAAGAGTGTTTACAATTGTGTAGTCAGATAATCAGAAATTGAAGCAATTACCACTTTAGAAGCTGCTGTTCAACATATTTGCATACATTTTCCTAGTCACTTGTATCTGCTTTAGATTGAGGCATATTGGCACCACTCATGGGCTGGGAATAAACACATGTCATTTAATGCAGTCCAGTTGATGGACAATCACTGGTGATCATCTGCCCGTATAGTTTTCTGAACGTGTTTGTCAGATCAGATCATATGCCACTATTAGGAATCAGTGTGATGAGGCAGCAGGCGAACGCAGGGATTTATGTTGTGAATTCAGGCTACAGTATCTTCTAGACTTCCTTGTAGGTGCCTAAATATCTTACTGACTAGTCATCTTCAATCCTTTTATCTCACCTTACTCCATACCATAAGTTTCTTACTAGTCGTTTAAGAACATTAAGTGTTCTCATTGATCCAGCTAATTAAAGATCAAAACTTACTGAGGAAAAAGGGTCTTTGAGTGAAATAAAAAGTTACTCATTTCAGACTGGACAGTTCGTTTTTGAAAGCATTATGAACTATTTATGAAAAAATTGACATTTGTGGGAAATTGAAAACAAACTTCAGTACCAGTTTGAGTCAGTGGTAACAAATAAAGTATGGTTTTATCCCTTGAAGGTCTTTCTTCATCTGATATTGGAAAAATTCTCATATATAGTACAGACTAAAGTTACAGATAATCTGTGTGTGTACAGCACACAGTAACAATTTGTCAGTTAGAAACTGGTTTTGACTGGGCTATTACAAGTATATGTATGTACATGACATTTATTTTGAACAATTTTATTAGCAATCTAAATTTCACTATAACATGAAATCTCTACTTGAATACCATTTCACTCTATGTGGTTTTGTAATCTTATGGGTTTTTTCGAAATAAAGTAAAATGTGGGGGGGATATCAGTCTTTTTTTCCTTTTTTCAGAGAACCTCAACAGGAAAAATATTTCCCTAAATATGACACTGAGCAGCGGCACAGCTACATCTTTAAAATACATCTTTTATGCCTGTCAAAGTAAATAATTTATACTTGCACATTCTGCAAAAATACTTGCAGTAATAAATAATTAGTGCAGTAATTATTTTAAAACTGTGATAAGGATTTTTTTTTGCATCTGTTTCAGTTGTGATGAGTTCTGGTTTTCCCAGTATGCAACATCTTGGCAATTTCACATGCAAGTTTTGATAATCAAGGAAAAAAAAATCAGAGAGTCTGTCAAGGCCTTAAATGTCATAGCACTTTACCTCTTCACAGCTCATTTTCCTAAGCATTGCTTAGCAAATCAAATTATTATAAATATATTCCAACACTTGTGTTCTCAGGAGAGTCATCACAGCTTGTGGACTGTGGTTCTTGACTTTTTACAGGTGCTGGTGTTTGTTCTAACCACAGTATTGGCTGATTGAGCAGCAGCACTTGTGTTGTTTAAATTACTCATTTTAAGTCTGATGAAAATAATCCTAAAACTTTCCTTCAAAGTGAAGGTTTGAGCGTGGAGATGTACACTAAAATGTCATTTTTAATTGAAAATTGCTATCCAGTATTTTTCAGCTGACTGAATTTTCTATGTGCTTACTGATACACAGTGTAGACTACTAATTCTTTCTGCTGTAAGGCTATAAAATGTATAGCAATACAAAGAGCATATAATTCCTCAAATGTCTTTATGTTTGAGTGTAAAGAGTGGGTTGCCTGTTGACATGCCAGACTAACAAGTATCTTTTTCCTAGGCTTAGCTCCCCAGCTGCATCAAGGTGATACAGACACTTGGCAGCCTCTTGTCTGCTTAAGGGTTGCTACTCCTGCTCTGAGTGGATTAAGACCCTTTTAGATATGCCGAGACCTATTCAGTCTGTGAAAGCAATCCTGTGGTGATCTCTTTCTGACACTTAAAGGAATCAATATAAAATGCTCAGCCTTGCTGCCAGAGCCAGCCCTTTCAGATCAAGCAGAGACATTACCCTGATCGGGATTTTACACTGACCATTAATCTGAGCTTGCTGTTGAGAAGTGGCTGTAATTTAAAGAAATATTTACAGCTTGCTCGGCAAATCTATATTCATCAGCAGTTTTAGTATTGTCTTGCTGCTTCCTCTTCCCTGGGTGGAGGTTTTTCACCAGGGGCAGAGCAGAAGAAATTATCTGGCTGCAGTTGATAAAATTCATGCAAAAGAATCGGAGTCCTACCGTATTGCTCCTGGTTTCTTAATTACAGGTTTGTAATATGTAGCAAGAGGTTGGTTATGGCAGTGCACATTAGGCTGTACAAACCCCTTAGTCTCAATGAGAGCACTGGACCCTCCTACACATCTGACATTTCATTTAAGACCTTTGTGTGTGAGTATAAATTTGGCCAGTCAACTCATCAATAAAGGTTGGGTGTTTGACCTAGTGAAGAAGCTGCAGCTTCGTGTCTGAAAATAAAATTCCATGTGATTCAATATAAAAATAGATACAAAAAGTGTATCTGAAATAATTGTTCTTCATGAAAAGAATTAATGTGTAATGATGATGAAACAAATGTGCCAGATGTTGTTATGTGTTTCCATACTTATTTTACTCTTTCAAGGAGTTGGTTATTGGTTTAGCCAGGTTACTTTTTCTCTGTTTCCTTTATATCCGCAAAATTACAATGGGATTTTTAAGGTTTAATTCATTTCTAGATGGCACCTAAATAAAAAAAATATTTTCCTGCTGTCATTCACATTGAAAAATAAAATGCATATACTGCCCAGACAGTGCGTTAGGGCTTGGTGTTTGTTTTGCTTTTTTCCCTTTCTTTGTTTAAAAACACACATGTGCACAAAAAAAACCCCAACAAAACAAAACAAAACCAAAAAAAAACAGAAGAGAGAAGATTTTGGTTGTATTTGTAAACCTGAATATTTTTTTTAATGTAGTGAGGGTTAGTGTATTGGATTCTGAGGTTGCTGAGTTACACTTGCTTAGGAAAATGAAAGAAAAAGCAGAAATGCTGAGTAATCTTTCCTGGGTTGTGTTGTGTTTTTGACAGCTTCCAGCAGTCAAAAAATTGAGTGTTTTCAAGGCTATATCCAGACCTTTTTGCCTTATACCCTGCAGTAGATGTTACTTCTCTTCCCTGAGTTTGTCAAATGCTTTTTCTGAACCTTAGTTAAGCTTTTGGCCTCAGAAAAACTTCAGATTGCATGAGTTTGACAGTTCAGTTATGCACTGGGTGTAAGAACAAAAATAAAACCCAAAAATCCCACTGCCTCTTTGCTATTTTAAAGCAGCTGCTTAACAATTTATGAGTGCCCTCGTCTTCATGCATGGTTAGGAGCGGAGGGTAGTTTCACACCAGTCCTCACTCCTACATTGCTCTGTATTTGTTTCTTTTCCAGCCCTTATCTTTTATTGTACAGAAGCAGAGGCAACTCTGTTTTTCTGTCTGATATACCTCTGACTATCCTCTTCATGTCTTTCTGTGTCTTCCTTAGCTTTATATTTCTGTTGGGATGGGATGGCAGGATGGCACGCAGTAGCCTCTTCTTGGTAGTCAAGAAACAGTTCAGTAATGGAATGTATCTTCTGTTATTTTATGGTTTAGTATCAGGGGGTTTCCTAGTACTGTTTACCATTCTTCCTGCTTGCAGTGATTTGATGTTTATTTTCAATGGCATTTGTAAAAAATGCAGAGCATCTTTCTTGAATGATAATAAGTAATTAAGAGCTATTTACTTTGAGTATTTTAATGCTTATCAATACTTCAGTTTATTTGTCTTCCTATGTATTACTTTGCATTTATCGCCACTCAATTTTTTCCTGCCAATTTTTTTGCAATAGTAGAGTATAATGAAACCTTTCAGTAGTTCCTCACAGTAACGTTTAGATTTTGTTGCTTTGAATAATTTAAATGAAATACTATCACTTCACTACTCAAAATTTTGTAATGAAATTTATAAATATGATGATCAGGCCAGATTTTTTTAAATCACTGAATAAACTCTTCTCCTCAGAAAACAGAAAATTATAAAAATAGTCCAACTATTTTTAATGTTCTTTCTCCTGTAACCAAGAGTGGTGCTCTGTTTTAGCTTTTGACAACTTTTGGTGGAGCTGGTAAGAGTTTTGATCTCCACAGATGGAGATCTTTAAAAACAGATCTCATTTGCACTGTGCCAAGCCATATGACATAAGCTTGTTCAGAAATAATCTTCATGAAGGATAAAGATCCATTCATTCACTGACTGGGCTTCTACAAGACAAGAAGAACTGTCTGAATACTTTCAGTAAGGGCAAATGAGGTTTTAGTAAGTAAAGGATATATATTTGTATATATTCCTGATGTTTTGGCAGGTTTTAAGTTTCCTAATGACAAGGAATAATAAAAACTTCATTGAGAGACTTTTAAAAGAAAAAATTGAATTTAAATATCAACTTAAAAAAAGGATTCATGGTTGACTATGAAATCAGCTTTCAACATTGAAAAAAGCCACTTTAGTTTAAAATGGTTTGAGTTCAGCCTCATCAACGAAGGGATTGTGAAAACTTGCAAACAATCACCATATAAAAATCAGGAAATATGCAAAAGACAGATTAATGGCAATCAAGTTTATAAAATAAAAAGTCCATATTTAATTGAACAATTGTGAAAGAACTATGTGGCCAGAAATGCAATGAAAATATAAATGAGTTCAAGGAACACTAGAAATAAAAGTTATCCTAAAAAATATACAGACTTCTATCCCTGGAGATGGTAGCATTATGAATAACATTAATGATGCAGAAAAAGCAGAATGTTTCCATAAATACAGATTGTGTAGCTGGAAAAATAACGTGGTATACTTGTATTTTACCAATATGATGCAATACTTTGCAGTTACTAGTACAAGGATGTTAATTTTAAGAAAAACTGTGTCCAAGAGTCATAGTGTGCTGGTCTGAGAGCAGTGCTCTGAGCAGCAGCGCTGGTGAAGGCTGATTTCTGATGCTTTGTGTCTCATGTTTGGATGTTGGGGGTTCAGGTTAAGGGAAGTATTCTCAGTCTAAAACTTTTATGTAAAACAGACATTCACAACTTCGTGTAGGTTTTTTTTAGTTCACCTTATGTGAGCATTTGCTCTTCAGTAAGGGCACGAACAGTATCTTGCTCACCCCGTGGATGAGCACTTTCATGAAACTGGGAAGGATTGACTGTTTTAGGACTAGAGTGCATCTGTCAGATACAGCTGGAGTAGACCAGTGAGTTAGAAGTTGATTGGTGTTGGCCACAAGCAGTGGAATAAAAATGTGGCCAGTGAAAGGAAAACTCACAATAGTGATGATTATGCCATGACCAGCCTGACAGGAATCCTTGACTGAATAGTTGGGAAAGATTGCAACCTATAAAAAAATTGAGAAAATAATCTAAACACTGCTTTGATGTTTTTATGTCATGATAAAAATCTGTCAACTAATCTCATATCCTATTCAATGAGAAAGTTTGTTGATAAAATTAATTTTGTTAGTCACATTAAATGCCATTAATAATCTATGCATATATATGACGTGACAAGGCTCAAACCTTCTTAATAAGAACATTTCCCTAAATATATGTGTCTGTAGTAAATCTTTTAAGGAGCCTTTTTCTGTGGTTTGATACATCCCCAACCATCAGCCCATTTACATGAGCACACAGAAAAATGCTGATAATTCAAATGTATCTTATAACCTTCCTCCCTTCTAGGTTTATGCACTTTACTTTGGAAATACCAAGATGAGAGACACAACCTTCAGATAAAGTAGGAGTGAAACCAGAAAAGGATTTTAGTAAGGGAGGAATCATTCTGGAGCTGCCCATATACTATTGGTTGCAGAAGGAAACCATTTGTGACTTGGATTAAAACAGAAGGAAATTCTCAAAGGTGCTTAAGCCTTTTTTTAAGAGCAGGGCTTTACGAAGTGTAATTTTCTGTGGGGTCATATGATGACACTGGAGACTAGTGATCAATTTTGTTGAGCTGATTGAAGACATTACACAGAAAGAGGAGTGAGGCAGTCTGGTACCCAAAGCTGTAAATGGGACTCAGTTAGGAATGATGGACGGAATATCACTGGCTAATAGAGGCAGGAGCTCATTCAGAGAGAAAGGCTGAGCATAGATGCAGAGGTCAGCAAAAGCATGCTCCAGAAGAAATATTACATATTTAAATTACTTGAGTACAGTTAATATCTACCTCCTTGTTTGTTGCTTTCTCTCAGCTGTCTGAAAACTCTTTGATGCACATGGAGTTTCCTTTTGCTAACTAAACACGTAAAATAATTGGAACTGTTTCCTTTGGACATGCTAGAACAAGACTTGTGTCTGTTGGACACGAACTCAACTGCTGCGTTAATTTTCTGTTGGCATAACTTGAGAATGACCCAGTGAGTAACAACACAGTTACAGCACTGTTGAAAATCAGACTTTTTAGAGCCAGAATGGAGGACTTGAGAAATTATTGGAAGCAGTGTGTGACAAACTTGACAGGATCTGTAGCTATTTCTGATTAAGGTATATACTAATGTGTCTGTTTATAATGGATTCTTACCACAGAGTTAGCCTGAGCAGGTCAGTACAGGAAGGAACTCTAAACAATGCAAAGTTCGTATTTTTCAGAATCTTCCTTCTGATAGTTTACTCAGTTTTATAAACTCTGTTGAACTTCAAAAATAGGATACTGAATAGTAATTAAACTTGAGCTCTTAATTAGTCTCTGAGATTAGGAGTAAAAGAATAGATATGTAGCATCCAAGAGTTGTCAGTGCAACAACTATCAGGAAAACACAGGCAGAGGGTGATTTTTTTAGCCAGTGAGGGCTTCAAAAGGTTGTGGAGAACTTTGCAAGGAAAAAAAAATCACTTTTAAAGTAACGTTTAATAGCTGTTCATTATTCTCATTATTTTCTTTGCATCATTAGTACTCTTGTGCCTTGTTATAAGACACTATTTCTGAGTTGTTTTAATCTAGTCACAAGTCCCTAGCCTGAAGAATTTCCTTAGCTGCCAAACACACATGGGCCATCGAGTTAAAACAGATGGGGAAGAGCAATCAAGATCTGTAAAACAGTCGTAGTTACAGCAGAGTGGGAAAACAGAGCTGTCAGCTCAAGGGGGCTGAGGAAGTCCCTTCTATGTCAAAAAGGGCAATGAGTGTGTAACACAGTTCCAAATGACACAGCAAACAGCTACAATCTCTGCCCAACTGTTACCCTTAAACTGATCAGTTAAAAATAGGTGAAAGAAACCAGTGCTAAATTAAACAAAGATTTTCCTCTGATTTGGATTGAGATTTCTTTTCTGCCAATAAACACGTCAGAAAGACAGATTGTGCCTTGGCTATTGGCGCAGTTGGTCTACACTTGTATTTTGCTTTGAAAAGTACTTAATATGATTTATGTCAGTCTGTAAAACAAGCTGGATCAACAGTAGGAGCTTGCACACCACACTGAAAGCAGGTGCAGTTAAAGACAGAGGTGATACAAAGCTCTGAAGATTTTTGTGCAATGGTAATCCTTGCAGGCTGCTTCGCTGCCCCATCCTGTGTGGTACAGTGGGTGATTCATGTCATAAAATGGGGTAAGTCCTTGATACGCTATTGTATATCTGCAGAAGAATGTGGTTTTACCATCTCCATCTGCCTTCCAAACAGTATGAATAGGTTCCAGTTTGTTTAAGGAGATCTCTTCTTTAATATAGTGATCTCTTCTTTAATTTGGTAATCACTCTTCACTCAGAGTTCAACTTTTTGCATGGTTAGAAATCATACTTTCTCCCAGAATGCCAAAGCCCATTTTGTTTTGTAGTGCAATCATGTACCACAATATCACCTAAAAAAATCATTTATCCTGTGCCACATTTCAAACTAAAAAGCTGTCTGAGTCATATCTATGGTATTAAAACGGGAAACAACCAAAATCTGAATGTATCTCATTTTCTGCCAAACTCTTGTCTGTTTTTATATAAATTACTGTATCCAGCCAGAATTGAGAGCTATTTATATCGTATACCAATCAAATCTCAACTTGTACTTCAGTTCTTTAATCACTTCTCATCTAGAAGTGATTTTATATAGTTTAAAGCCAGAGGGAACAGAGAATCTGCACTGAGTTTGTGTATGCTATTATGATATAGTATTACAGTGTATGTATTGTGTTCCATATAATGTTATATATCACTATACTTACTAAAAAGTGTATTACTATAGTGTAGTGTGGTCTATTGTTATATAATGTTGGCTTGTTAGATTTCATCCAGCTACTCTTACATTGAGACCACCATATTCAGTTGTGCCTCCTGCTTTTAGGACATCCAGCTGCTCTGCAGCTGCTCTTCTGCCACAGCAGGTGAGGAAAGTTACCTGAATGAGCTGCTGACAACTTTTATTTATGGAAAAGTCAATCTTTCCAGCCAGTCTCATCAGAAACTGAGAATCAGGAAGGGAGGGACAATCACTTTTGGTTACTAAACCTGGCAGTTTTCCTTTTGTGTACAGTTAAATGCCACCCTGATACCCAATCCCATCATGTCTTGGAAGCCAAGCAGCGTCAGCCCAGGTTAGTACTTGGATGGGAGACCTCCTGGGAATACCGGGGGCTGTAGGTTCTAGTCCTGAGGACTTCACTGTCACCGTCCAAGCTCGCTCAGCTGTGGCACATGAACTGAACCTCAGGAGTTAAAGGGTGGGGCCAGTTCTGCGCACTCTGTGCCTCACCTAAAAAATCCACTGCGCAGGCTGGAAGGGCACACCCACGTGGGGAGAGCCCTGCCCAAATCTGCGTTCGTGAGGCCTGGCCATACATACATACAGGGATAAAGCATTATGTGATGCACCTGAGAGGTTTTTCTCTACTGGTGTAAACTGACTGGTGTATTGTCTCTAAGGCTAGCAGGTTTCTTGTGGCTCACAAGTATTCCTAGGGAAAGTAGTTATAAGGATAGGAGAGAATGCATCTGCCTGGCATTGTATTGGGGTCCGAAAAGCTTCTTGACCCTTCTAAGCGACATACACATATCTTTAGGTCTATATTGAGCATGGTGGGAATAATCTAGGCAGTTCTGTGTCCTCAGAACTTGTAAAGAGAAAATCAAGAGGGAGCTTATAAATTCACAGATTCTGAAAATGAGAAGTCACAGCTCACACAGGCAGTAGTATTTCTCCTAAAAACTGTACTAAATGTATACTTCAGAAAGATCTCAAATCTCATTTCAAGTGCTCCAGATAATCTGGAGTTTACCATCTTTCTGTTAAGCTTTAGTTATCCTTGCCAGGAGGAAACTGTCTATTTTCAAAGCTGGTGATTTTTGTCCCTATATTCAGGATCCAGTCAATAGTTCTGTGTCTTTTCCACATTAAAAGCATCTCCTCCTCTTTCCCTTTGGTTGTCCCTTTGGGTCTCCAGAGAAAGAGTGTCTAAGAAATCAGCTGTTTCCTTATACATGTTCTTTGGTAAACAGAATACTGTTATTAAACCTCATTTCACAAGACCTTTTTTTTCCAATTTCACTGCCCTCTCTTGTCACCTCTTGAATTGTGACCCTGTAGTCAGAAGAGCCACGTAGATTTGTGACAGTAATATAGCCCTGACATTTTTACACCCACTAGTTTTCAAAGCAGTACCAAAAAAAGATTTGATATAATTGTCCAAATAGTTAGGAGGAATATTTAAAACTGTTGAGCCAGGAAGCGATTCTGAAGACATTGCTCTGCATTTTGATTTCCCTCAACAAATAATAATATAAGTATATTACAATACCAGTTGGCAAATCATTCAGTAATCCCTGGTAATTTAATACCAGTTTTAAATCAAGACATTAATTGATAAAAGCTCATCTGTGGTGCTTGATCTGGAAATGATTGCATAGAGCAGAAACAGTCTCATGTCCCTTTCTGTTAGAAAAGTAAATCTTTCCATGTACATCAGGTGGGATAAATAAAACCTCCATTTTCAATGCAAATACAGAACTGGAACGTGAGTTAAATACCTGTCTCACAGTTTTCTCTAGCAGTCTTTACAATTTCATCCAGAAACATAACTCTGGACTGCTTTTTGGAGTGGGGTGGAGGAGAATTGAAAGGAGTAATTGTGTTGTGTTTCCAAGTGCCTGTGTGTTGCCCTTAATAATTCCACTGATCACTCTAATTTCACTGATGTCTTTTGCTTCCATTATCAGTCACCCACATTAAAAAAATACTTATACATCCTTCTTACTATCATTTTTATTTTGTTTTTATTCTGAAAGATGCATTTAACTGAAATATCTTATTGACTAGTGTGACTTTTTTAATATATTTGGCATTAGGTTTATGTGGGCAGCCTGTAGAATGCTCTTCAGCAGCTCCCAGCTTTCAATAACATTTCTGTCTGCAGACTCAAGGAGAACTCAAGTTTCAAAAAGGTGACTCTTAAAATGTTGAATTGTATGTAGTATTCCTGATAAAAAATTACAGAAAGCACATCAAGATCAGTGTGGATCTGGGCATCTGCTAGTTTTTCAAGCTGAGCCTACACTATCTGTCAGGATGGTTTCACTTCTGACTTCTCTACATTGACTCAGACTGTTCTTTAGGCAATTACAACTGGCCTGTTTTAGCAACATTACAGTTCTGTTAGGAGCAGTCCCGTGGTGTAGTGGAGAGCACTCCGGTCTCCGAATCCCAAGGTCACGAGTTCGAGTCTCAGTACGGACCGTCCCCGGCAGTTAAATGCCTCCCTGCCATCAAGCTTGCTCAGCCGTGGCAAATGAGCCTTAGGACCTAAACGGTGGGGCCAGTTCTGCGCACGCTGTGCCTCACCTAAAAAATCCACTGCGCAGGCTCGGAGGGCACACCCATGTGGGGTGAGCCCTTCCCAAATCTTTGTCCATGAAGATTGGCCATTATAGTTCTGTTGCAGTTACATGTTATGATATCCATCAGATATACCCAAGATGAAGTCAATCCCATTATACATTTTTTTTCCTATGTAGTAAAAGCAGAAGTTTCAGGAATATTTTGTTTTCTTGCACAGATGAAGTGGTTTGTTAGAAGTGCATGCCTATATTCCATCCTTTGCTGAAGAAAGTTTTAACTCCTGTTATCCAACATTTCCTTGCAGTAAATTATCCTCTGTGAACATTGTCCTTGCAGTAAATTATCCTCTTCCTTTCTCATTTTTCCCATTAGAAATTGCTTAAGAAAAAGGATCTTTCCTGCACTTCATTTTGGAAGGTTTGCATACTGTGTGCCCGTTGCAAGATCTCACCAGTGAGCTTTTCTTTCAGATTCTCTAAAGTGGTGTTTCTCCCATCTGTACATGAGACCACATATAAAGTAGAAAAGAATGGAGAAAATAAAACTAGCAGAATGGGAAAGTTAAAGAAGAACAAGGGGAATAAATAAAGAAAATTAATTTAAATGAATTAACAAAAAAATGTGAATAGCAGGAAAAAGATACTATCTGTGGTTGCAGCATCTCTGAGAAATGTAGGTGCCTTGAACTTTGTTTAAATTTTCAGAAAAAGTAGCTTTTAAATGAAGTGCACCAAAAATATTTGTGTTCTTATAGTTATGAAAAATTCATTCTGAAGTGTATGAGAAAAAATATTTCTTTTTAATTGCTTATTTTTATAGTTTTCATTTTAAGTGTGATGGAAACATGTTCTAGGAGGGCATATACAATAACCAGTAAATGCCATGTAAAAATCACACATTGCCATTAATATGTTGATTTGAATGTTCTTTATTTCAAAGAGAAATTACTATTAATTATTAAGACATGCTCACACTTACAATAAAAAATTAATAGCTTTAGTTTCATTGAGATAGACAGACAAATGAGAGTTTGATTTCCCATTTGAATTTTTGCTCATTACTATTAAAAAACCTATGTAAAATGTCACAGTACCTGCAACGATGTTGTGAGAAGATGTTGCATGACAACATCACCTTTTCATGCATATTGGTTGAGAAATAACTGGCCCTAGCTGTAAAATTTCCAAATAAAAGTAAAAAATAACCCTCCCCAAAACACCCAGTGGTTACCATATTTTCTTCAGTGAAGTTGTGGGGAAGAGTTAAAATGGCAGGGATGGTGAAGAGTCAGGAATACGCACAGTTGGCAGGAAAGATCAAACACACAATAGAAAATGCTAGATGACAGAGAAAATTACACTAAATGGGGTTTTTTATTTCTTTCCAAAGACATCAATATTAAATGGTTTCGGAGAACAAAAGATGACCCTCTCTAGTGATTTAATGTGCCTGCCTTTGTCAGTCTGCTGGGACTGCTTCTGCTGAGACTTCTCCTCCTGGGAATGACATCGTGATTGCGAGGTCTTTTCAGAAGTTCACTGATCATCTTTGCTGTGTTTTTGTATATATTTATTCTTACCTAGTTCTTCCATAGGAGTCTTTCGCTTTAATGAAATAAAAAAGAGGATTTGAAAGACTTCTCAAACTAAGGACTCCGAATTTTTGCAACAGTAATTCTGACTTCTTTTATTGAGTCTGGGAAAATAGTAAGGTAATTAGGCAATTCCAAGCAACATAATGCAGTTTAAAGCTACCTGGTGATACTTGTAGTTTTTGTGAACTAAGTTAAACTGGACAAGAAGAAGAATTACCAAATTACATTTTTCCCTAGGACCATACCGAAGTTTCTGTTGCAGCTGGTGAATGTAGAGTTCCATTTGGTGCAAATTCCTCCACTAGCAGTGTTGACTGAGACTGTGGCATTATGTTTCAGGAAAACACAAGACTTGCTTTCATTTGTATTGGATCTTTTCCATGAGCTGTGTATAGCAGGAAAAGGTTTCCATGTGCATGAATAAAGGATGAAGGTGCGTGTCCATGAGCAGATGTCATAGCAGTGCTAAACAGCTCAGAAGTCAGGGCTCCATTACACTAATTTCTTCATGCTTTGAAGAGCTCTCACTGCATTCAGAGGAGCCATCAATATTGCAGAGAACAGATCTGCAGATGGAGACAAGATCCCTTGCAAGGCTCTAGATATCTTAGGGCTGAGATATTTTAGTGGAGAGTTACTTGTTGAATTAAAATCAGAGAACCAATTTATTTTCTTCAAGGTTAAGTTAGAAAAGATGGAGCTTGATATTACCTGATATTAATGAAAAGCATTCTTTTTTTCTCATTACTTTAATAGCGTTTGCTTAGTTATATTTTCCTTTTGTAAAATTGCTAGTTGAATTCATACATTTTAAGGCCATAAATATAAATTACTGAACAACTGAACAGTCTCTTTTCCACTTAAAAAGTGTGATTTGGAGATTATGTCCTCAGTAAATTTCAGGGAGTGCTGCTAATGACATTTCGTTTTCATGAAGTTCATGTGCCTCTGGGGTTCAGAAAAGGCTCCTATTTCCTCCCTTCCTGAAAAGGTCCCTGCAAAGAAATAAGGTACTTTATAGGAAAGCAAGTGTAAACCCCTGCCCACATACATCTCCCCAAACTCCATAAACCTCTATATGATTACTTTTTAAAAATACATAGATCTTGAACTGGCAGAGCCAGACAGTGGCATAAGAATACATTGGTTCAACTTGTAGGACTACACTTACCAAAGGGATGTAGGAAACGTCTTGTAGATGATGATTGTCCAATATGGAATTGTCCAAATTATACAAATGAATATTGTAAAAATAATATTTCCCTTCATGTACAGGGATATTTACACTTGTCAATATTTTAAAATTTTAACATGCAGCAGGATGTTACTAGTGAATCAAATAAGAAGTAAGGATTGTCTGTTTAACTAGAGTTTAACACTGATTAAATATTGAACATTTACTCTTAATAATTTCAGTATTTTCTTCAGTGTGTTAAATGCACATTGCCGTGTATTAATGTTCAGATATTTGGTCATTGCTTTACCATTTTTCTCTCTGACTTCCTGTTGTTAGTTCCTAAGCTCCAGGAAAAGCTGGAGTTTATGCTAATGCTTGCCTAACTTACCTTATTTATTTATTTATTTATTTTTAATTACGCATTCTGCTATGATATGGTCAGGGGAAATGGTAAGAAATGTATTTTTCAACTATTTTCTTACAGAAATGAGGCTGAAGCAGTTGTAACATCTATCTGCCAGAAAATCTGAAATAATCAAAAATCCAGTTGGAGGAGTACAGACTTTAAAGATGTCTTAAAGCTATGTGAAAACTCATTTCTTGGTCAAGGCGGGGACCCTCAAAATACTGTCTTCATCAAGGAAGAACAAAACTTTAACTTTTTGAGATGAACATTCCAGTTTGGGCATTTCAGCATTCCCACACAACATCCTGTTCCAATATGGGAATCTGATGGCTGAGAGAAACTTTGGCAGTAAAATATTCCAGCGTCAGAGAAAAGGTTAGGTCATTCATTTCCTTACTCTGAGTTGAAACATGTTTGCAAAAATTTAGCACTACCAAGTTCCTTAAAAGTCCTACAGTGGTGACCTCTTGAAGAGTGTGAACTTTGGAGCAGTGCTTAATGTGTAATGGGAGCATTAAAACCATTTTGGTTTACTGATTTTGGATGGGCACAGGTCTGTTGAGGAAAGAAAGGCTGTTACTGGCCTCTGAGACTCACAGACCACTTAACTGCCTGCAGGCATACCAATTAAGTGGAATTATCATCCCAATTAACCATTGTCCCTTGCCAGTCAAAACTCATTCAGCTTCCTAGGAAAAGTCCCAATTAACCAGATTTCCTAATTAGCTGTGTCCTGATGAAGTGAAGTGTACTAATACAGCCTTCATTAATAAATGGTAATTTTCATTTTGTTATTAAATAATTTTCAAAATTTTGGGGTTATGGGTAGCATTCTTAGATAATGAATGCCCCAAGTTGGGTGTTTGTTCTAGTAGGTACAGACATAAAAGGCAGCTGAGCCACCAAAATAAGTAATTTCTGCAGGACTTGCCAAGAAAGTGTTATTTATAAAGAAAGGCAACCAAGATGTTTGTATGTTCTGATTTAGACTGAAGATTTCTTTCAGGTGTGATGCATTCATGAGGTTAATACTTTGACTGGTGAAATCTGCCATTGCTTCTTGATCTCAAAAAATCTTTGCAGATTTATGTGAGCTGTGGTGTGGGGCCAGATTTTTGAATATATTTTGACACAGAGTTATGCAGAGAATGTGTGTGGTCTCTGCCACACAAAACACATTCAGATTATATTCAGCACTTTACCACTATGCTGTATGCTTCAAGTTACATTTAGTTTGTTGGCAGAGGACTTCTCAGATGCTCCTGGGTCTGTGACCTGCTAATAAACATGAAGCTAAGTTGCCTCCCACTAGTGCTTGACCCTAATACTTCACATTGCATAAATTAAACAAGATGATAGAAGTTGCTGGGAGGTGGGGAAGTACTTGAAATTAAAAGCCTAAGATAGCTCATTTGTTTGACTAGATTATACTGTGAATAAAGTTGCCTTTGTAATGGTATGTAGCCAAGTCTACTAATTATAAGGTTACAATTATTTTCATCCAGGAATCTCAGACCTTGACTACACAGGAACATTAGGGAATGGAGGTAGAGGTGAATCAATTACAGGTATAGAGCAAAGTTCTTCTGTAGATTTCTTCCAAATCAGGACAAAAATATCTGAATACAGTTCTGTGCCCAGACATTTTCTGTGCCTTGTCATGACATCTTAAATGATTTGCCTACACTTCCTTGTCAAAAAATGCCCTTTCTGAAGCCTTGTGTGGCCACAGTTAACCTCACTTACTTACTTGACAGAGACATAAAATCAAGCAAACTTGGACTTCAGTTCTGAACAGGTCATTGGAGGAATTCATCTTGCTTCCTGTTTTGGCAGAGGAATGACCTAAATCTGCCAGCATGTGATAACTTTTCTGCCATACAGAGGTTTTCATAGTGGCTGTTCATAATCACATATGTCATTCATATGTTATTCACAACAACCAGGTTTTTTAAATAATCTTGGGATGTAGCACATAGACCCCCAACTTTTATTCCCAGATGAGTGTGTATTATGATCAGGTTCTTAAAAGTAATAGATGCTGCTGCCTGAATGAAGGTGCAAACCAGACCATATCCTGAAGTCAATAGTACAGATTTTTGTTTCACAGTAAATGTGAGGTAGAGAGAAACAGAAAGAAATAGGGGAAAGAGAGAGCTGGGGAGAGAAAGAGTGTGACAGAGATACAGATTATGTAGAAAAAATATCATCACTCCATGGTTTCTGCTGGTGTCCAGTTGGTCCTCTTCTTGTGATGTTGTCAGTGGTGAGAGTCCCAGTCTTACCAAAGGGTTGGTTGCAGTCTGGATCTGTCAAGGAAGGCCCCGGGAGGTGAGAGAAAAAGCCTATGTGGAAAGGGAGGAAGTCCAGGGTTGGTGAGGGAAGTCCACAGAAGGTTTGTTTTATTTAGGCTGGGTAGAATGCCCCAGTACCTCCACTGGAGCAGGGAGTTTTACAGTAGGCAATGTAATACTGGATCAGGGGACAGTTCATGAGTCTTTTGACACTTCTGAGGCGTTATAGCTGCCTGTTAGGTGAGTGCTGTTGAGTTCATTAGGGCGCATTACGACTCATCAGCAGAGGTGAGGCTTCCTGTGAATGTTCAGGTACTTCCCTGGAGGGAACGGAAGTTATCACAGCTGAGTCACTTGTGTAATGACAAAGAAACCTACCTGGCCTTGCAGGATTTACCTCTTTCCTTCTCTTGTCCAACAACCAGCTTGTAGCCTGAGGTGGCAGGTGAGCACACACTGCACTTGGGCGGTTACTTTGCACATCCTCCACTTGCACCTTGATTGTCTGAGCCGTTGGCATTCCAGTCACTCACACTTGCGGATGCATTCTTCTCCTGGGATAATTGCACAGTATCTATCACCTTTATCTTATCTCAACTTCCAGTCACAGTCCAAATCAGTAGGCATATTTGGGGATGGGCTTCCCTGAGCAGTTGGTTCTTCCCCACAATTTGCTACACTAAACAGAAGTTCCTCAGTGATTTTGGCAATGTTTAAGCCATTAACCATTTCAGTCTTTCTCACAGTGTGATGGATACCAGGAGGCCTTGGCTGGCAGGAAGGAGCTCTCCTGGATGCCTGAGTGCACTCTGCTCCTTTCAGCAACTCTGTTCAACTTTCTGAAGAATGAACGTTTTTTAGAGTCTTTTATGGCAATCTGTCCATGACACAGCTGAGGCAAGTCAGTTCTAGGAGTCCCGTATGCAAGGAATAATCCCCACACTAATGCAGAAAAAGCCAAACTATCAGTTATAAAATATCAAAAGCATAGCATACAGCAAAGGTACATGAGTGTACAAAACCAATATCCAAATCCATCAGGAAGTATGCAGGCTCACAAAAGAAAACTAAAGACTTTTTTGTATTCTATTTTTTGTATTCTGTGGTGGCTTAGGTATCTCTATTTGTGTTTGAATCAGATAAAAGCTGTAGTGAAATAGGAAAGGAAATGTCAGTGGCTTGATTGCTTTCACAGTTTTTACTGTGGGAGATATTAAAAACATTAACAATAGAGAGTATCATAAAAGGTTTCTGATAACTTATAATTCTCTCCAGCCAGCTGGGAATGAAAAAGCTTGAAAATGTTTCCCAAAAGAAACATTTTTCTGTCACAATGAAATTTTCATTTTCCGTCTTCTATGCTGTGACTTTTCTGTCAGACCCATTTGGGATGTACTGAGTAAGGCAATATTAAAAAAATAATAATAATTCTCTAGAGTACTCCTTCAGCACTGTCACATAACTTGAAAACAGCTGAACCACACTCTTGTCACTCTCTTCAAGCTGAGATGAAGTATTTTCATCAAAACATGTTTGTTCTTGAGGTTTCCCAGCTCCTCAAGATTTGCTTGAATTTTTTCAGTTCCTCAAACCCTCAATAACACACAAAATCCAAATGGGAACTCAGCAGACTTTGGACGAGGATTGTGGATTTTACATGTATCATCCTCAGAAGTGAGAGATCAGTGTTCAACTCATATTTGCCTTTGTATATTTTGAAGATTGATGAAACAAAATATATTTTTCTTAATTTTATGTTGACTGAATGTGCAGTATAGTTATATTGACACCAGTGCTTGAAGGTGTGAATACCAAAAGATAAAGTTGCAAAGCCAGGATTTCAGTAATTTACCTGGGAATGATTAGCCACATATCTGTATCCTTTTAGATGTAGTTTCTGCATGCAAACCATGAAAGACAGTTTAAAAAGGAAATATTTCTTTTAGCTGTGTGCACACTGAGAAAAAAAACAACAACACAAATTTCACTTGTTAAATGTTTTTTTTTATTCAGGGCCACACTGCAAATTAAACTCTTGTTCATATAGAAAAAGTGTAGAAATACGTAATTTTGCAATTTTTTCTTTCTTCTCATTGCTGTATAGGCTGTTAGAACACATTGCTGTTCAAAAGTCCTGCCTCTTCTGAGCAACTGAGCCAATTTCAAAAGAAGTCAAGGGAAATAGTAGAAAAGCTTTTAAAAGATAAAGCATAATGGTTGAAATGTAAACATCTGAAGGCATGATAGAGGAGTGCTCAAGAAGGAAAGCATTGTAGAAAGCTGAAGTTTTTCCTGATTTGAATTACTCTGATTTTTTTTTTCCTTTGAGTTATACCACCAATAGGAAACACTCAGCATGTAAACATGCTAATTATAACTTTGTGGGATTTAAAGATGGAAGAGAGTAATGCAGGTAATCTATCCCCCAGCCAATGCTGACTGTTCTTTTGAAAACAATCTGCATAGGACCATAAAAATAGTGTGTGGAAAAAACAAAATTAGACTTACTAAATTTGTTATATTGTTTTTGTCTGTTGCTTGTGAAAATATTGTTAAATTAAAGTAGCAAAAGAAAGTTAAGTTAAAAATTATTGCCATGTTCAGATAGAAGCATTATTTTGAATTTTTGTCATCATCCAGAAAGAAATAAGCCAGTCTGGATTTCAGCAGAGAGTTATTAGTAACAACTCCAAATTTTAGCAGTTGATTATGACTTTATTCCATTTTTAATCTGTAGATACCACATGCCTCTAAATGTTTCTGTGAAAACAAGTTCTAGAAATTCCCTACCTGTTGTGTAAAATATTCTGTAAACCTCACTCCTCCTAGCTCAGTGGACTGCACTCTGCTACTTGTGTTGAGAGGTTGGGCAGGGACAGGAGAGAGATTTGGTGTATTACAGTTCCTTATTCAGTTTATATGTAGTCACATTATGTCATGATTTTTTAAACCTCAGTATTATCCTCTTCAGTGTTTACTGTGTGTTTTATTTAATACATTTTAAAATTTGGTTTAGAAATTTTATACTAATGGAAAACTCTTCCATCTACCATTTCAGACTGCAGAGAACAGATGGGAGTCACACTGTATTTTTTTATTTACAATGTTGTCAAAATACTGCTGGCAGCTGTGAAATCCTTTGGGAGATCTGTGTCAAGTAATTTTAAGAATGAACTGCAGGGGTATGCAGTTCCTTGTCAGTAACTTCTCCACTCCATTCTCAGACAATTGTAAATAATTTTTAATTCATTGAACATATGCATAATTATTAAACTATTTAGAGTAAATTAAAAGAAATCTAACTTTTCTTTTATCAGTTTAATATGATGAATGTTAACTCATACTTGTGTTCTGTAAACCTGACTGGGACTGCTTCGCCCCCAGCTGCTCGTAGAGATTTGTGAGTTGTATAGTAGGTCAGAAATACAGATAGATATTTCATTACTCCACTTGCTATATTTCAAATGATAGATATTTCATTATTCTACTTTCTATATTTCAAGCTTAGAGAAAGTGAAAATATTCCCCAAATGAAAAGAAAAAGAAGCTCTAACAGGACCATGAAGCCAGGAGTATTGGTAGGCTGATCCTTCCACTCTGGCCTCATTATTGAATATAGATATATAAAAAATCCTGAAGGCATAAACCAGAGTACAGGAATTCTCTGGTCAAAGGAATTTTCATAAATTCTAATTGACAAGGGTGAGAATTAGCTTTTAGCTAATGTTGCTAAATATTAACTCTGAATGTTAAAACACACATCCCGAGAGTATTCCCCAGTTTAGGGAATATTAAATTCTTAAATTATTACCTGCAGATTGAATTAGCACAACAGAAATAGTGGGATGTGCCTTCCCTCCTTTCATCTCCTAGTGTATGGGTTGATAATTCATGTACACATCTTTGAAATGACAAAATGTGGTTCTAAATTCCATCCAGCAAAACTGATCTCAGACTCCCAGGGCAGAAGCTCCAGCAGGGAAGCTGTTGCTTCAGCTGCAGTGTTTCCTCCTGATGGTTGTTGTAGCTTGAAGAGAGCAACACCAGCAGGGACATTTTATGAGACACCTCATGCTGTAAGTGTGCACTGGACGTGTGTGATACATAATGCAGAACCTTTCATGGCACATTCAGTTGCAATTTTAGAGCTAACTCTGCCTTCCTCTCAGTTTTGGTGTCTATAGCTTTCATTGTTGTAGAAAGCTGAAAGGAAAAGGGCAGACTTGATCTTACCTGTAGAAAAGTCTTGTTTTATAATCTACAATTTCTAAAGAGAAGGCAGACATTTCAATATGCAAGTGTAGGTAAAAAAATATCCTGTTAAATTTTCCAGTATTACAAAGAAACTGTTTTGATCAGTATTTCAATTTTACGTGGATAGATTGGGTAGAGATCTCAGCAGATGGCTACCATAAACTCCATATTTCATTTTGGAAGTAGCATTCAAATCCATCCAGCTTGGCTGTAACTACACAGCCTAATTTTCCTGCATGTTTGTGCCAAAAAAAATATGGCATGGAGAGTATTTTTCCTAATTATTTTCAGATTTTATTAACCAACATCAGACCTGCTTAACCTGTGGTTACTCTATCCATAAATCTGTATGTTTCATAGTTTTATGAGAAAAATGACAGTTACTATACAGCAGTGACCTAAATTACTAATTGTTAGCGTTTTGGGGCAACTTAATTAGAATAGTCTGTACATTTTCTTCCTATTGCCTTGTGATGACCCTGAGTGAAATAGTTGTGCCTGAATTACTAGGTTTTTGAGAAGAGTTGTCATTGTCAAAATTATTTGAATAAAACTTACTTTTATTTTTTACAGGCCTTTTTTTTGTTGGTTTTTAATGGGGGAACAGTTCCTCACTGTGTATTTATGTGAAGGGAAGAAAAGTAGTATTGTAAACAGAAACTCTTGCCCATCCACTGTCCACCTTATCCACTGGGTTGGTGTATACAGTATTGTGTTCACAGGATTGATCCTGGTTGGACACCAGGTGCCCAGAAAAACTGCACTATCACTGCCCTCCTCAGCTGGACAGGTGAAAGAAAATACAACAAGATGCTCATGGGTCAGGATAAGGACAGGGAGAGATCACTCACCAGTTACCATCACAGACAAAACAGGCTGGACTTCGTGAAATTAGTTTAATTTATTACCAGTCAAATCAGAGCAGGATAGTGAAAAATAAAAACTAAATCTTAAAAACACACACTTTCATCCTTCTCCTGGACTCAACTTCACTCCCAAATTCTCATCCTCCTCCCCCTGGTGGTGGCAGGGGACAAGGAATGGGGGTCATGGTCAGTTTTTCACATGTTGTCTCTGCTGCTCCTTCCTCTTTACAGGAGGAGGAAGCCAGAGTTGAGGGGGAATACATCCCACCAACTGGTAATACCCATTAGAAACTCAATCATCTTCTCCTCCTCCTATATTACCCTCAAAGAAAGCAGATCCATTTGTGTTAAGTGGATGTGCAATTTAAATCTCTCATTTCCAGGCTGACCACATGTGGAATGAAGACTTTAACGAACTGAGTTTGAATGTTTACCTTGAGTTTTGGTGTTAAGTAGCATGTACAGCTTCTTTGGCTTCTCACTGGTGTGGCTTAGAGGAAGTGGATGTCTTCATGAAAATGAGACTAATAATGCTATCAAAAATGATTTTTTTCATCATTTGTTATATAATACAGTAACATGAATCATTTGTCTACGATATGCCATTAAAGATGAGAATCATATTTTGAATTTGTCTCTTCAACTCAGCTTTGTAACTCAGTCACTCATCTCTCTTCTGAATTGTTTGAAATATCTGATGTAGCAAATATGGATCCAAATGTCTCAAAACTTTTTTCCTGATTGTTCATTTCTTTAACAAATGGCTAACTCATAACTTCATTTAAAAATAAAACAGAGAACTGTAGAAAATACCATGGCCATTTCTTCTATGAAAAGTGGTTTTTTTATGTCTCCACTTTACTGAGATGTTAGATATGGTCTTTTTCTTAGACTTCAGAAGGAAAATTTTCTCTGTTCATCTTTGTGATATATGTGACTGACATGTGAATCAGGCCAAAACCTCACAGAATTCAGCCATGTGAGGACTGGAAGAGTTTCCCTGTAAAGCTAAAGTCTGGAAACACAGGTTGACTTTAAGACCTACTAATGGGATGATAGAAACCAGTGAGTAGAAGTCCAAGAGAGCAAGCAATGATAGCTATTTCCATTGGATCCAAATGGAACTTTATGTGCTCTGTAACATGATATTTTTAACTGATACGATTGAATAAAGAGGAAAAATGAGCTCTTTATGATGATACTCTTTTTTTCAGGGCCAGGGGAAATTAATTTATAAATAATGTACCTGCCCTTTACACTGTTGCTCACATTTGTGAAAGCTTCACTCACTGTTCTGCAATTATGCTAATGATATCTTTGACCCAGTGTTCAATGCAGAAAGTCTGATGCTTAAGTAGTGCTTCTGTGAGTGGATTTCTCTTTCTGTTTCAAGCCTTTTAGTATTTACTTTTCTAAGTATGTTAAAAAAAAAAGGAAAAAAGGCTACTGTAATAATTAGTAGGAATGAAAGAATGAATTTTGCCTAGTGATTAGTACATATGTTTAAACTTCTCTATCTTTTGCATTTTGCTTATGCAGGGGTAAACTTTTTAGTGCATTTGAAATGGACAGGGCAGATGGTTTGGATGCAGGAAAGAGTGGGACAGTCCCACTGGAGTTCTGTATCACATGATAGCAAATTTTGGCAGGTTAAGGGACTGGTAATGGTGTTGGTTTAACTGTTACAGTCCTGATCTCTAAATACATTCTTCATAAAGAAAAGTCAAACCACCTCCCCATGAACTTGTAGGTACATACCCAAATGCCCATGAACTTGTAGTCAAACACTGTGGAAGGGTAGGAATTCCTGCTTTTGATTCACTGTATAAACTGATGGAATATATTTAACATTGGTGCCACTTGCTACCTAATTAGGAAAATTAACATAATCATATTTAATT
This sequence comes from Sakesphorus luctuosus, assembly GCA_013396695.1. Classification (NCBI taxonomy): domain Eukaryota; kingdom Metazoa; phylum Chordata; class Aves; order Passeriformes; family Thamnophilidae; genus Sakesphorus; species Sakesphorus luctuosus. Next base: position 268,687 of record VWZD01005134.1, on the reverse strand, counting down.
ACTGTGCCTATTTCATAAGGAGGTTGAAGATAAATTAAGTATAAGAGCTTGAAATATAGAAAGCTTTTTAAGTGGGTCGTATGATCCACTTGTTCAGTTTGTTGACCTCAACTGATAATGAAGAAGCTGCAACTAATAAATATATGAGAAAGATCTGTGTTAACTAATGATTTTTCTGCTATAATGGGTCTTACTATATCTATGCCACAGCCTTTTCTAGTTGTGAGAAAAGACTCTGTGGTAACAACTCAGAGGAAACAAAGCAAGAAACTGAAAATCTCACTTAATTCCTTTCTTTGTAGTGATTGATAATTCTGTAGTTGGGTTTACATAGTTTTCAAGGGGGATAAGGACCACTGTTGACTATAGTATATTTTGTCTGAGATGCTAAAATAAGCAATGCCTCTTGAAATGTTGCCTCATTTATCAATAGGCTGCAATATATATACAGATATGTAGATTGACCCTGAGATTAGCTCAGTTGGTTAAAACTTGGTTGTAATAATGCCAAGGTCATGGATTCAATCCCCTGTGTGGGCCATTGACTTAAGAGTTGGACTCGATGATCCTTGTGGGTCCCTTCCAACTCAGAATAGTCTGTGAGTCTGTGATTATCATAACCTTCTGTTGCTCAAGTGCAGCAAAGATTTATTGCTATGAAACAGTGTGTTTGAATACACTAGATCAAACAAGTACAACAAGTGATGATGGTGATGATGATGATGATGCAAGTGACCCACTTAGACAGGGAAAAAGAGAACAGTAGCTGTGAAACGCAACAGACTGATGACTATACTAAACATAATAGACTTCTTGAAATGTCTGTAGCCCAAGGGTATAGTCCTAACAACAAGCTGACTATTGGCACATCATTTATCCAGCATGTTGAGGAAAAAAAAAAGCTGTTCTTTAGTAAAGAAGAAAAGGATGTACTGGGCCAAAACTGAACATATTGACCTTATGGTGTCCACTGTTTTCCCAGGAGACAAAAATGGATTATCTTGTATAGAAGAATAAAGAAAACTTTAGGAAAAGGAGCCTTTAGAGATATGTTAATGTAAAACTATCCTCAGGAACCCTTATTGTTTTACATTTCCTTTTGCTTGTTATTTTCTACAAGCATGATGACTGATCCATGCTAAAATAGCTGGATGCCCTATTTCTAGCTCAAAGTCCTGTGGTGGGGTGCCATCATTCTAAACTCCAAGTGGTGTAAGTGGGACTTCACTGATCTCAGACAGTGATGCTCTTCGGTGTCCATTGTTGATGCCATGAGGTAGAAAAGATGTTTAATTTTTTCCCTTAGAAAACTCCTCCTAATTTTCAACTAAGAAAAATCATGTCTTCTTGCAGCAGATGGAATTGGAATAACAACATTGAAAGCTGAGTGTTTTCAATTATGAGAAAGTAGACCTGAAGAAAAAGATGTGATTGAGAAAAGAGAAAAAAGGATTAATTGCAGGGTGAGTGGGTGTCTGGAAGGAGAAGGAGAAATTATTCCCACACAGCATATTTCACCTATGGCCTTGCAAAATCCATCCATGGCCAGACTTCTTGCAGACCGACAGGTCAGACAAAAGCAGTGCCAGAGGGCAACTGCTGGGAAGGATGCAGATAGTCTCACAGGTGCCACTGGAGTCACTGTAACACAGTGACATCCTGACAAAGCCTGTGTCTCAGTAATGTGCCCCTGGGGCACAAGGAGATGCCTGTGGAGCCTCTGTTTGCCTCAGTGTGCCTTTGCTATAGTTAGTTCTTTTTTGACAGGTCTTGATTTTGTGGTGACTTTGTTCCTTATGTCTTGTTTATTCGCTTGTGATGTTTGGTGCACCATCTGTTTCTCTCCTCTCTGCTTTTTCTCTTGTTTGTAAGATCATAAGTCATGTTCAGTGTAAATATGTATGTAGACTCTTCTAGTATTTTAAATATTTTGGGGGTTTGATTAGCATAGAGCTTAAGTGCCTGCCCTTTCTTTGACCTTGAGACAAGTAGCCAGATTTCACTGTTGACCCTTATTGTAAAGCCTAAATAACTCTGTTGGATGTAATGCAGTTCCCCTATATGCTGCTATAAATAGCAAGGTAATTTAACTGAGATGCAGGCCACACACCCTTTCCATCTGGATGTAGGAAAGAGAGATGCATGGCAGTTCAAGAAGAGTCCTTTGTCTTTTTTATGCTGCACAGAGCTCACAGCCCCAGTGCTGGTCATGGCCACAGACACCACCGTGTTGATGTGATTGCAGGGGCCTGCAGGAGGGGAGCTGTTGCAACTGCATGGCAGCTACCTGATCCATTTTGCTTTTTGTTTATAAATTCATGCTCACTTTCAGCTTTAAGTCTACCATGTGATGGCTCAGAGTGATGGGCACAAGCTCTAATATTTTGTTTGCCATCTCAATCTTCTGTCATCCTTGTAGTCTGGCTTCTAGAACCATCCTGCCTCCATGTCCTAGTGCAATTGCATACTCATTACCAGTACCAGTCCCTTTAAAGTCTTTAGTGGTGTTTTTCTGAAGGAGAGTTGCAAGATAATGCTGGCCCCATTTTCTTGCAGCTCTTAGGAGGGAAACAGGAGACTGTACTTTTGTTCTCTAAATAGCTAGACCATCGGGACTCACACAACTTCACAAGCAACATCAGCAAGTTATTTCTTTGCTGCTTCGTGCCTGGGTCATGCCAGCTCCTGTCATCAGAAATGATGTGCTCTACAGAACAGGGAAAGAACAACAAGTCTCCACAAATCTGTGCTGAGATGAGCATTTAAAGAGTAGATCGTTTCTTAAGACATCAGAAATGCTCAAGGACAGCAGTGTGAATGGGCAGGTTGGGAAGCAGAAAAATCCTTGTATGTCAGAGATTAACAGCCATAGCAGCGCATTTTTGCACTAGAAAATAAACTTGCAGGTTACCTTGTTTTGTCACAGAACTAGATGAGAGAAGCACTCAAGAAGTCCTGGGAAGAGAAGTGGTGCTTGAGAGCCTGTGCTTTTTGGAGGCCAGTAATCCTTTATCATGAACCACAGCAGCTGCAGCACCCCAGCATCAGTGCTTTTGTCTCTTTTACTAGTGGTAATAGGAAGTGAGAGCCAGATGATAGCAGTTACAGCTGACAGCCGCTAGATTTAGTGACAAGTTTAATCATAATAATTTTGTTCTTCATCTGAGGCATCCAGTAATTCTTTCTAATGTTTGTAATGCTTTTCAAAACAGTGACATGTCTAACCAAAAGTGTTTTTTCAGTATATTAAATTTATCAGCAACTTAATTAAAAAATCTCTTAAATAAACATGTATTAAATAGCGTAACTCATGTAAGCAGATATTAAGTATACAAGCAGCAACTATTTCTGAACATGATGAATGAAACAGCTCATTAAAGTACATTGCTACTTACTATTTTTTGTAGGATTCAATTTGAGTAGCAAAACCATTTTAAACTAAAAGTGACAAAAATGTGCTTGTTTTCATTTTGTGATTTTGATTTTATTTTTTTGTTCAACTTGTATGTATACGTGAGTTAAAATGCAGTTTGTGTCTAGGAATTCTAGTCCTCCGTGAAGGCTGGAAACTACAACATGTCCTCTAATACTACATTCACATAATAGGAGAAGACCCAGGCACACACAGTGCTTACACCAGCTTTGTGCTAGTTGTCAAAGACCTCTACCACATAATAAATGGGGAGCAGGAGATTGGAAGGCAGTGTCACCAGAGATACTGCAGGGTTACTCACTAACCATTGTAAATGCATTCCCCTAGTTTCACACACAGAGCCCCTGGATAATGTGAAAAATCAGAGCAAACAAACTGCCAGTGCAGGTGATTGCACATGTTGTTAATACAAGGAGCAGATTACACTGAAATCCTCTCTTTCTGATTTTAATAAGTCTTCTCCAGAGCTCCAGATAATCCCTACCATTTTTTTTGTCTCTCCTTTCCCCATTGAATAATCTCCAGTAGCTCTGAGCTAAATTCCCTTTCTCTGTTCATATAATTGCCAATTTTTCCTGGCCTGAGTACGGTGAACACATTTTTATCTGTCCAGGACAAAGAAGTGGGAAATTACTCAAGGAAGAAATTTAAGTCCTAGAAAGGTAGCAGTTTCAGGGTTTCCCACAAATAAAATAGAAGTTGACTTAATTAAAGAAAAACATGGGGCTCTTTCTCCTCTGGATTTTCTTAACTGGATTTCTCACAAGACATTTGGTGAAGGTAGGAAGGAAATTCTCAAATGACACACCCTTCTCCACTGATATACCTTTGCAGCAATCAGATTGCACTGTGAACTCTGTTTTTACAGAGGAAAAAACCTAGAAATGTTACATTTGCTTTTCTAATAAGAAGTCATGACTTCAGGTTTTCTTTGATGTGCCAGACAATGATTACTGGAACTGGCACAACCTGACATACTTACTAAAAGAAAAGAATGTCTAATAACTTCTGATAGGTTATTCCTGAAACTTGTGTTAAAGGCTTTCAGATTGACTTTTGTTAGGAGAATTCACTGAAGTCAGATATCTCTTTTCCCTGGCTTACTTTTCTCAGATTTCTCTATTAGATAGAAAAATAAATGTAATTTGTAATGAAAACCAATCTTCAGGCTTTACTGTATCACTGAACAGAAATTTCCTGACAAACATTTGCAGATGGTGTGGCTTCCTATAGAATACATAAGAAACATCTACTTTCCCTGCCTTGTTGTCAAGACAATGATGAATATTCCATCAGCCTCGGAGTGAAAATCAAGATACTTCTGGTTTAGGCTGGCTTTGAGTGTGTGTGTGCTTGTTCAGGTGTTAAAGTAAGCAAAGGAAGAGCATTATAGTACTGCAGGTCATGTAAAGTGAAAGAAAAGTTTGTGTCGGTTTTTTGAGTTCATCTAGGTTTCGACACGAGAATCACAGATGCAACCTTCATAGACGTATAGTCTGTGTTCTGATTTATTGTTTACATTGCATACACACATATCACATACTTTTGAAGTTTACGAGTAGTACAGAAATTTTATTGGTTAGTAATTAGGGTGTGCTTTTTTCACAACACAGCTGGATTGGTACTCTTTTGAAAACTATGCTTTCTGTATCAATGTGTTTACTTGTTCTTGCTAACGGCTGCCACATTCTTTTTATTGTTTACTGTTCTTCTTGCAGCAGTCTTAAAATACAAGGACTCTNGAGAATCACAGATGCAACCTTCATAGACGTATAGTCTGTGTTCTGATTTATTGTTTACATTGCATACACACATATCACATACTTTTGAAGTTTACGAGTAGTACAGAAATTTTATTGGTTAGTAATTAGGGTGTGCTTTTTTCACAACACAGCTGGATTGGTACTCTTTTGAAAACTATGCTTTCTGTATCAATGTGTTTACTTGTTCTTTCTAACGGCTGCCACATTCTTTTTATTGTTTACTGTTCTTCTTGCAGCAGTCTTAAAATACAAGGACTCTGTTTTCCCTTTCTCCCTGGCTTGGACTGTGCACATAAGCTTCCAGTAACACATTGTGACCTGTGTTACTGAAATACTCGTCTACAGTCATGAACATGTTGCAACTCTATCATGCTAATATGCTCTTGTTCTGTAACATGTCGCACATTGCGGTAGTCTTCCTAAAATGACTCTGAAATCTTTACAGCAAACATTTTTTTGTCAACTGATTCATTTCCATGAATGCAGGCATAACATTTTACTTCACTGTAACAAACCTGTTTTGAGGAACAGAAACTGATTATGAGACCTTCCTGTTGGTTTTGTGATTCTACTGAATGGGAGACAAAGCCCAGGAATGAGAGGGATTACTTGTGCAGACTGTGATGTGATAAATGCCTTTTCATTTGTTCCAGGTTCAATTGTGCATCTAAAACATTGGTGTAAATAGTTCTGCCAAGGTCACTTTATGGCCAGTGCCCAACAGGCATCAGATGGAAGTGTTCAGTAATTTAGACTGTATTTGAATTTTAGTAATTTGGCCTTTGAAAGCTTTCATGTACCATTCCCGTCAGGCTAATAGATTTAAAAGGTCTGGATGAATGAGCAATCTAGTTATGTTAGGTGGCTATTGTGCTGTATGACACTTTTCCTCTACTGATACAGAGAAAACCACCAATTTTTGCTGTACTAAAAGAAAGAAAAAAAAAGGAAAAAAACTACCACAGATGATTTACCATTAAATACAAGGCAAATTGATATTTTACATATGCTGTGATACCATAAAGAACTAGGCAATATCAAAACTAGAAACAAAAAAATAAGTTGACAGATCATATACTGCATATCTCTGCCTTTATGTGAGGACACTGTCTGCCTTAATGTCTCCAATCTAACCAGGGCTCTCTTGTCCAATTTAGTTGCACACTGTCTTAGATGATCGCTAAAAGACTTTGCTCTATCTACTGTTGTCTTAAAGAAAATTCCTGCAAATTCAGGTAAACATCCCTTACCGGGGGACATATCCCAAGACAATTCCCATATTCTCATATGTATTCTATTCTGAAGACAAAATTTGTACTTTTAGGCAGAGACACGCATTGCATAGTGCCATCCACATGTTACTCTGCTTATTTGTTTACTTTGTGTACATGTTTAGTGAGATTATANNNGATTATAGATACTTCCAAAACTAGAATGAATTTTAAAAATAAAATTGTAACAGAAAGGGGTCAGTCAATGAGTCCTCACTATGTTTCTTTCTTAGTTTTGATTTGCATAAAAGTGTTTGTTGCCTGTTGAGGAATTAATTTAGAGAATAAACTCCAGTTGTAGCACCAGCTTCAC